>QEPC01012762.1:4955244-4993832 GCA_003113815.1 Sphenodon punctatus
CAGTCTGGTGATCTTAGGAAGTTAGGTGTGTTCACAATGCTGGACATTTGGTGCTTTGGAAATCCCGAGATGTAACTGGCAGTCTGGTGATCTTAGGAAGTTAGGTGTGTTCACAATGCTGGAAATTTGGTGCTTTGGAAATCCTGAGATGTAACTAGCAGTAGTGATCTTAGGAAGTTAAGTGTGTTCACAATGCTGGAAATTTGGTGATTTGGAAATCCTGAGATGTAACTGGCAGTCTGGCGATCTTAGGAAGTTAGATGTGTTCACAATGCTGGAAATGGGGTGCTTTTGAGATCCCGAGATGTACCTGTGAGTCTGGTGATTCATGGGCCTTGAACACACACACACACACACACGCAGCAGAGGGCAAAAATACTCCTTCAGGGACTTCTGAAGCAGGGATTGGGGTCCCTCCAACATACATGCAGCAAGTCCCTTCTTTCTGAAGCAGCATTCTTAACTTCTGCTGCATGTGTGTGTGTCTTTTCTAAAACTGCTTGTAAGTTGTCTGCCTGCTTTTAAACCTGCCTAACCTAACTGAAATTGCTTCATTAAGTAATGCAATGTTCATCCAACATTAACCCTTGGAACTCCTTGCTGCTGGATTATGCCGCCTACCGTTGCCCTGGCTCCGCCTACCAGCTTGCCGGCCCGCCTTACTGCCCCTCCAACCTCAACACCCACCAGCCGCCCCTGGTTTGGGTGCTGTGAGGACAGAAATGCCTGCTTGATTTTCCCTTTATCATATTGTTGCTTATATTGACAATGTTTGCTAGAGTTAGTGTTTTCTAGGGTTAGCTAAGTCTGAATTAAAAGAGCTGTAAGCATATCTCAGCTGGGAGTTGCAGAGTGTGGGGTTCAATAGCTCATAAAGGTTAGTTTCACAACAAACAGACAACTTAGTGTAGGTCTCTAGAAGCCAGGGACCAATAAGGATATAAAGCTAGCATAGCACTCCCTTAACAAACCCAGGAAACAGACTATAAAACCAGTGTAGGTGTCCCAAAAACTCAGGTAAAATATGTAAGTGGAAAATAAAGTAGGTTACTTTAAGTTACGAAAATAAAGCAAGTTAAAATAAATTAAATTAAAAGAAAATAAACTGAATTAAAAGAAAATAAATAAATTAAATAAAGGCTAGCATAACTATCTAAAATCAGAAGTTTATTTTAAGTTGTTCAAGGGAAGGCTGTTGCACCGATTCAGCTCATTATTGTGGTTCATTGCTTTTACAGCTGTTAACAACTATGTGAATGTCCAACCTTAGATGAAAGGGCTTCAAGGGGGTTGTGTGATCCCTTAACTAACAGTCTGTTATAAACTATTATTTAAAGTTTATACTAGATAGCTTTATAATAGTATTTTAATAAATAAATAAATAAATAAATAAATATGTTATTAAACAATTGGCTGAAAGCGGGGGGAGGGTTGAGGCCTAGCCACTAGTACAAATTGGGATCTCCTCTGCAAGAGTCCTTTCTCGAGTGTAGAGAGCCCCAGGTGGAGTGAGGTGCAGGCAGAGTGAGCAGAGAGTTTGGCTACTGTGAGAATTCGGCTCCAGGGAGAAGAGGCTCAGAGGGGGGTAGGCTCTAGGTTGTAATAAGTCCAAGGGCACCACACCCTAATTACACAATAATAATAAAAAAGTAAAAAGCGTCTTGAACTATATAACTCTAAATTTAAACCTAGTTAAGCGGAAGGTAAATATGGAGATACGGGTAGAAGTCCAGCAGCAGGGTAGGGGGCTATCCGGTGTTTTGCACCCAGTGTAACATGAACAATTATCTTCCCCTTGGGGAGAGGTTGTATGTGTGCAGTCAGTGCAAAGAGCTCCTGGCTCTCAGAGAAAGAGTGAAGTCTTCTGGAGGCTAGAGTGGCTGAGTTGGAGGAGCTAAGGCAGAATGAGACGTTTGTAGAAGAGACCTTCAGGGATACAGTAGAACAGTCCCTCCTCCGCCCTTGCAACCCCTGTGCTACACTGGAGGATTAAGGTCTTAGGGAGGGAAGGGAACAAGCTGCTATGGTGGGAAATGATCCCATAGCTGGAACCCGCCTTTCAGATGATGTCACAGTATCCTCTCGCACCAACAATACATCTCCAGGAATGTGTATCCAGGAGGGTGGAAATAGGATAGTCATGGTAGTCAGTGATTAGATTATTAGGAATGTAGATAGCTGAGTTGCTTGTGGCCATGAAGACAGCATGGTAACTTGTAAGTTGTCTGCCTGGTGCAAAGGTTGCAGACCTCACACGTCACCTAGACAGAATTCTAGAGAGTGTTAAGGAGGAGACAGTTGCCTTGGTTACATGTGGGTACCAATGTCATAGGAAGATCTAGGATGGAAGTTCTGGAGGCTAAATGTAGGAATCTAGGTAGGAGGCTGAAGTCCAGAACCTCCAGGGTAGTATTCTCAGAAATGCTTCCAGTTCCATGTGCAGGATCCCAGAGGCAGGCCGAGCTCCAGAGTTCCAATGTGTGGATGAGACAATGGTGCAGGGAGGAGGGCTTTAGATTCATTAGGAACTAGGTATGAGCGAACGCGGTTCGGAAGTTTGGAGCTCAGACCGAACTCGATCAGTTCGGTCGACCGAACTGAACTTCCAAACTGAACTCGATTTTCAAACCGAACCAAACCAAATTTCCAAACTCGGTTCTGTTTGCCCATCCCTATAAGATAATATTCCATTTAGTTCAATGGAGTTTAAATTTCCGAACTCTGTTTGGAAGTTCGGAGTTCGGACCAAACTCGAATAGTTCGGTCGACCGAACTGAACTCGATTTTCGAACCGAACCGAATTTCCGAACTCAGTTCTGTTCGCCCCATCCTTATGAGGAACTGGGGAATCTTTTGTGGAAGGGGGAGCCTATACTGACTGGATTGACGCCACCACCAAAATGGAACCCAGCCGCTGGTGCTAAAAATTAAAAAGGAGATAGAGTTTTTAAACTAGAATTCAGGGAAAAGCCAACACGTGCCAAGGAGCACATGGCTCAGGCCAAGGCATTTTCAAAGGACACTGTTAATGCAGGGGAATTATAGTATCTTAATATAAAGGATAAGAAAGAAACTGAAAGAGCACAGGTGGAAATCTGTGCAGAACAGGCAAACTTAAATGATTCCAAAATAACTGAAACAGCTACTTATAGTGAACAGAATAAGAACAAAAAGAGTATGCTTAATTGTCTATATACATAGATTATAAGTCGAAAAAGTAAGATGGGAGAATTAGAATGTATGGCTCTAAATGAAGACACAAATATAATAGGAATCTCAGAGATCTGGTGGAATGAGAATAATCAATGGGACGCTGTAATACCAGGGTACAATATATATCAAAATGACAGAGTAAGTCAAGCTGGTGGTGGGTTGGTGCTATATGTTAAAGGCAGCACTGGCCCTTTTCACACAGACACTCTAACACTGATAAAATGGGTGTTACATTTTATTATACATGTTGCAGGGCACCCACAGAGCACACCTGCAGCCCTGCAACATGTATAATAAAACGTAACACCCGTTTTATCAGTGTTAGAGTGTCTGTGTGAAATGGGCCATTGAGTCAAGCAAGATTAACATTTTCAGGAAGTGAATTGTACTCTGGAATCTCTGTGGATAGAAATTCTATGTGTAACAGGGAAGTGTTTACCAGTGGGACTATACTATCAACCCCTGATCAAGACGGTGAGACTGACTGTGAAATGCTATCAGAGATTAAACAGGCTAATAAAGTTGGAAACACAATCATATTGGGTGATTTCAATTACCCTGATATTGAGTAAGTAAATGTCTCCTTGGGGTGTAATGCAGAGGTAAAATTTCTAGATGCCATAAATGACTGCTTCTAAATGAGAGGAGGAGCTACTTTGGATCTAGTCCTAAGTGGAGTGCAAAGGATAATGGTAGTGGCGCTGCTGGGCAACAGTGAACATAATGGGTAATTTCAGATGTTATGGGATCACAGTCAACCACCCTGAATCATAGTGGATTTAGGGTAGTGGCTGTGATTGCGCAAATGTCTGTTTGAGCCCTGCCAGATGTTCACCACAGTGAATTCATGGCGGGGTTCAAAGCTAACCACGATCAGGAATGAGGCAAAGGTAATGTCTATTACCTCACCCCGTTCCAGACCATGGTTCCAACCGCAGTACAGGATTGGGTGCAGCGGCCTGATTGGCCACTGCGCCCGCCCGTCTCCCCGAGGGTGGACGGCCGGTGGAGCGGGGGGGGGGCTGAGCAGCTGCATGTCGCACCGTGCCACGTAGCCCCACCCCCTCCACGATTCCCCTCCACGATCAGGCCGGAATGTCTAAAGGGCAGCCGGTCTGATCACGGACTGGGATCCGAGACGCATCCCGGTCCTGGGGTTTTCAGCCTGTCACGTCTGAAATTACCCAATATAATCAAATCTGACATACTTAAAGGAAGGAGAATGACAAATAAAACTATCTGAGTAACCTTTAACTTTAAGAAGGGGAACATGCAAATATGAAGAAATTAGTTCGAGGGAAACTAAAAGGAGTAGTTGCAAGGATTAACGGTCTGCAAGAAGTGTGGCATCTATTTACGAACACCATCTTGGAGGCCCAGATTAAATGTATACCAAAAATAAAAAAAGGTAGCAAAAGGACCAAACATCTGCCGGTGTGACTAAATGGTGAGGTGAAGAAGGTTATTAGAACCAACAATGTCCTTTTAAGAATGCAAAACTAGTCCTAATGAAGAAAATAAGAAAGAGCATAAGCATTGCCAAAGTAGATGTAAAACATTAATAAGGCAGGCCAAGAATGAATTTGAAGAGCGACTTGCCATCGATGCAAAAGCTAATAATAAAAACATTTTCCAAGTACATCAGAAGTAAGAAGCCTGCTAGAGAGTCAGTTGGGCCATTAGATGACCAGGGGGTGAAAGGGCACGCCACTCCGGGAGGATAAAGTCACTGCAGAGAAGCTGAATGAATTATTTGCTTCAGTTTTCATGGCAGAGGATGTTGGGGGGGGGGGGGAGATACCCATGCTGGAACTATTTTTTTGAGGTAGTGAATCAGAAGAACGGTGGCAAATCAACTTGACTATGGAAGAGGCTCTAGAACAAAGTGACAAACTAAATACTAACAAATCACCAGGACCAGATGGCATTCACCCCAGAGTTCTGAAGGAACTCAAGTATGAAATTACAGACCTACTATTGGTAATTTGTAACCTATCGCTAAGATTTACACTGTACCTGTGGACTGGAAGTTAGTGAATGCAATACCAATGTTTTAAAAGGGCTCTAGAGGCAATCCTGGAAACTACAGACAGGTGAGCCTAACACTGGTGCAGGGCAAACTGGTGAAAACAGTTATGAAAAACAGAGTTACTGGGTATATTGATAAACACAGCATAATGGGGAAGAGTCAGCTAGGCCTGAAATGAGAAATCTCAGCAAGGGCTATTTCTGTCAGAAGGAGGGCATTCACTGAAATTCGCGTGAGGTGGAAATTTACCAACTTCCCCACTGTTTTCATCATTTCCGTTATTTTTCACAAGTTGAATGGGGCTGCCATGGGCCAGTCCATAGCCATGTGTTCCCCTGTGCAGCCCCGGGGTCTGTGGAGAAGAAAACATGCCAGCTAAGCATGGGGGAAGTGCTGGAAATTGGCATTAAAATGCTGTAAAATTGTCAAAATTCCTGGATAGTGACAAAAAAAGTCCCAGAAAGTGACAAAAATGGGTATTTTCAGACGTTACGAGAACACGGTGAACCACGGTGAATACCCACCTGTGGTCACCGTGTCTCGAACGTCTGTTTGGCGGCGGCCAGATGTTCACCACGGTCAAAACCCGCAAGGNGCCAGATGTTCGCCACGGTCAATACCCGCAAGGGGTCAATTTGAACCACGCTTCCCGGGCTAGCCGGGGGAATGTCCCAGGAAGCGTGGTCAAAAAGATCCCCAGTGGGGACCAAAAAAAAGTAACGTCTGGCCAGTTGCCATGGCCCGGGATGCCCGGCGGGATCCCGGGCCATGGCGCTTCTGGCCCGACGCGGCGGCCGCATTGGCCCCGCCGCCCGCCCGTCTTCCCGGAGGGTGGGCGGCAGGGTGCGTGGAGGGGGCGGGGCCATGCGGCTGCACGTTGCTCCACGTGGCCCCGCCCCCTCCCACATTCCCCGCCGGGATCTCCCCGGCACGTCTGCTATGGCGTTACGGGGTGATCCCGGGGGGGAATGATTCCGGTGATTTCGGTACGGGGCCAAAGGGCCCCGTAACATCTGAAATCACCCAATGATGAAAAAAATGAGGGAAATCTGGAATCACCAGAAACTGATGAAGTACCGACAGATACTCACAAGCACTCTCAAAAGATTGATATTTCCCTTCAGAATGGGAACCCCTGCTCTCGTCTCAGCCCTAGAGTCACAATGGATTTAGCAAAGGGAAGACATGCCTCACTAATCTACTGTTCTCATGAGAGACTCCTGAAATTAAATAGTCATGGGATAGGAAGCAGTGTCCTATCAGGGATCGGTAACTGGTTAAAGGGTAGGAAGCAAAGTGTATGATTAAGGCCCTTTTTAAATGGACCGTAGGCGTGGTGGGGGGGGGGGATCAGTGTGTGTCCAGAAGCATGGGTGGTGCAGGGGGGCGGTGTACACGGGAACACACTGATCCCCATGCTGTTCACCACCCAGAAGAGCTCCACTGGACGGCACTTTGCAGACACTATGGTGGCAATAAGGAAAACTTTCTTTGCTGCTATCACTGCCACAGGACAGTTCTTCACAAAAGATCTATGTCGCAGTCAGTCGGCACTGGAGCAAGTCAAGCACCACCTGCATTCTAACTATTTCTCCTCTCACTTTAGCAGCCTCAGGTCCTCCATATACCAAGGAGACCTGCACTGCCTCAGCAGCAGATGCCTGGGTGGCACTGTGTCGATGGCCCGAGTTAACACACCATACTGCAGATTGACCAAGCCATCAACAGAGAGGCCAGGCCATCAAGGTCAGTGGGTAAATCCCCCAGAGAGTTCTGAAATCCTATTGTATCCATTAGTCTCTGGGGGCAGACCAACCTAACTGGTCCACCACCCCAACAGGGGCAAAGGAGGACAGGGATCTGGGCCCTCAAAGGTAATGGTCCAACCATGACAACATTTTGGACCTACAACCCCCCATACACAATAGGCAGAACCCTTGTGTCCAACATGTGTCCAGCCTCGTGTGTTGGACCAGATATTACCTGGAATAGGCCCATTGTTGTCATGGCGGCCATGAAATCCTGCTCTGCTCCTGAAAGGCCAGCCTCAGTGTGTATATTTATTTATTTATTTATTTATTTAATTAATTAACTATTTTTCTACCCCGCCCCCTCCTGCTCACAGAGCAGCTTGAGGCAGCTTACAAAATACATAAACATAATAAAAACACACATAAAATATCATTAAAAACATTAAAATAATAAAAAGAACTAAAAGGGCAGAATTCCCCCTCCCCAACATTGAAATCACCCAAGACAGTAAGTCTAGGCAATCTCAACACCACCTCCAAGACCAGTTTGGCTACAGCAGTCAGGGAGTCTACTGTGTAGCGGGGTGGCTGGTACACTAGTACAATCCCCAATCTATCCCAGTCGCCGAACACTAGATGGACACACTCCATGTTGGCCAAGTCAGACACTGGATAATCTTTAATAGACCACCAGCACTCCACCCCCTCAACCTCCAGTCCTAAGTTGATGCTGCACCTAGGCTAATGCCGGCACCATCTGAGCCAGCACATGCCCAGAAGCCTCAGCCAGCCAGGTCTCAATAATGCATAAGAGGTCAGCGGCCTCATTCTGCATAAGAACATGGATTGTCCGAGGCTCCACTGACTTCAGTCCCCAAATATCCTAAAACGAGGGGAGAGAAGGGCAGGGAAACAGACACCAAGCAACTGCCCTATACCCATGATGACTTTTTCTCCCCTCTTGGTCATACCTCCCCATGCCCAACATGACCCAAATCAGTTCAGCAGCTTCCCCAACAACTCACCCCCAAGGAGATTCCCCCTTTCCCCAGCTCCACAAGAAGCCAGTGGGCACGCCCCGAGTCTGGCATCGTTGGAGAAAAATTAACCAAGGACACAGGCAGGGAAACCAAACTGTGGTTTCCCTCTCACCAGGGGGCTGTTAAACTTCCCCCCACCCCCAATTTCCCATGACCTCCCCCCACCCTTTCACCAGGGGGTTGTGGAACAACTCTTTTCCCTCCACCCCTGCCCATACACCTTTCACCAGGAAGTCGTGGTACCACCCCCAAATCCCCATACCCATCCCCCCCTCATCCAAGAGCTGTGGTACTACCCCCAAGTTCTCAGGCCCATCAGGGGGTCATGGCACCACCCACACCTCCAATTTCCCATACCCATACCCCCTTCACTCGAGGAGCCCTACAACTGCCCCCACTCCTGCCCTCTCCCATGAAAATTCCCCATTCCATACCCCTCCTAAAAACCATTTTAAATTTTTTTTAAAAAATAAAATAAAATAGGTCCAGCCTCCAGCTGCAAAATGGCAGATGGCCTTTGGGGTCAGCCGTCAGCAGTCACCTGCAAGGGCCAGAATCCTTTTAAAGCCAGAGGGCCAGGTTTGGGGCAGGGCAGCCCCAGGTGGAAACACTACAGGTGTGCACCAGGCCCCCAAGTTGATTTTGTTTTTCATTATCACTTTCGTTATTTAAAAATTTCATTGTCATTATCGTTGTCGTTATTGGTATTGGTATCATTTCAAACAAAGATTTTATTTTAGGTATCGGTATCGATTCCGATAACATTATATTACATATATAAATATATTATAACATAATATATATAATAAAACAGACTAGCCTAAATACCTATAAATATCTACTCTCTATATATATGTACACAAGTAATATCTATCTAAATCTAAGGGAGACAGGGGAAGGGAAAAGGAAAACTATCTATTATCTAATCAATTATCTGTATAACTATTCTAACCTAATCTATATGTCTCTAATATATATCTATATCTAATCTATACGACCTATCTATATATAATGTACAGGGGGGAGAAGGGCAGGGAAAGGGAGAAGATAAAATGTAGGGTATGAAGAAGGAAAGGTATTGGTAATACAATGAGGGCTAGGGAGGATTTTTTGTGTGCAAGCACCACAGCTCTGTAAATGCAACCTGACAAGCAGAGCTCTCACAGAACAGAGAGAAAAAGCCTGGCCCTCCCATTATAAAGGGTTGCAGTGCCCTCCCTCCAGAGCCCTCCTGATTGGTTGTGGGAGGCAGCAGGCATTGAGCAATCACGGAGTGCCATGAGACTGCTGGGGCCTGCTTGAGCTGCTCATTGACCAGCGATACATCCATCAGATACTGCCGAGCTGCTCGACCCCTCCCAACACAGGCACAGTTCAAGAGTTCAACCCTGTTTAGGGCTCCGAGATGTCTGCTCCCTCCTTCCTTCTCCACATTTTCCCTCCAAAACCCAACTGCCACAGCACTAATAATAACGACAATGATAACGACATTGTCGTTTTCATTACAAATTGTCGTTTTCGTTATTGCAATAACGAGAACAAAAATGACAATTGTTATCGTTATTGTAATAATGAAAATGACATGCACACCCCTAGAAAAGACAGAGTCCCGTCCCTTCCACTCGTTCCTCCAGCAGCAGCCTTCCTTCTCTGCAATGAGGGATAAAGCGGACATAAGGGGCGGAGTTATATCAGAATGACAGCACCTTTCTCTACCTCCTTTCCAATGAACCCCCCCCCACACACACACACACACACATGTAATGTATCGTGATATCACAACATTCTGTAAGAGGCAAAGTTACATCAGAAAGGGGCATGCTAGCCCCTTTGCCCCGCCCCCTCTGGAGGGAGATCGTGGGCAATGATTGAGGTCATAGGGTTGTATTGACGTCTCAAAAAAGGGCTCACACAAGCTAAAAGTGTAAGATCCCCTGCTGCATGGGGATTGTGCTGACATGTACAAATTTATAGGTTATGCTGAAGTCATGTGAACAAAAGCTGCTCTTGCATTGTTTCACGTTTTAAACATTATCAGTTTAACTTTCTCTCTGGGTGTTGCCAGTGAAATTCTATAGCATCATATTACATCACATCCTGACAAGGAATCTCTATGGCACTATACTTTATGGAAACAGTCACTTGTGATCAGTTGGGGATCAGAGACTTGACCAGACAGCCAGTATGAAAAGGGTGAATGAGAATGACCTAATTGTGAGCTGGCTGTTGGAATTACAAATGAACTGCCCCAAGCTTGGAAGATGGATCATATTCCTGCATAGTTATTGTGAGAAGAAGCATGACTTAGTTAAATCTACAACACCAAGGTACTATATGCTTAAGTGTGATGAATTTTATCCAATTTTTAAAAAGCCGCACAATATCCAAGTCCTCCACTTAACAAAAGGAAAGTTCTCTCTGCTAAAAGATTGATTTGAAGTTAATCGGGACTTGTAGCCAATAACCAGGGTTAAACATTTCATCTTTTCAAATCTTACATGAAAATACAGGCTCTATTGTTTAATGACAAATGCAACTGCTGCAGCTTTAATACAATGTCTGGAATGAAAAATCAGAACAATGTTGTAGAGACAGTCACTTAGGAGATCACCCTCTCATTAGTTTTTATTTGCACTGAGTGTCTACTACAGGATTTGCTTAATAGATAAGACCTTCAATTACCCCCGAGAGCAGATACAAAAGATCTGAGTAGAGGTGTGCAGGGCCCATGTAGTTTTCATTTTTGTTTTTTCATTTTTGTTATTTAAATCTGTCATTTTTGTTTTCATAAATATCAAATTTTCGTTTTTGTTTTCCATTGGTTTCAATGGAAAACACATTTTCAGCTGTAGTTTTTTTGTTTTTCACTATATTTGGTTGACACTTGTAGGGATTAAAGCTCCCATGGTAGGCATTAAGTGTACCAAACTCCAAAATGATTGTATAAAGGAATCCAATTGTATAAACAGTTGAATTATATTATTTTGCAAAACTTTTCATATACATTCTTAGCTGTAAATTCTTTGCCTCACATTTAATGTAGATGGAACTTGGCATGTTTATACCCCTTCCCATATTTACTATCTCTGCCAAATTTCAGAAGGATTGGATAAAGGATTCTGGCGGTATAGGCAATTAACTTATAAATGTATGTCTGACTGCAACGTCTTTGTAGTCCAACCAGTGTACATGAAATTTTGCAGGACTGTATATCACACTTTCATTATCATCTCTGCCAAATATCAGAAAGATGTGATAAAGGGTCCCAATTTTATATGCCTGCACAGAATATGCAGAGAAGGAGCCTATGCCAGGGATTCTCTTACGTGTCACTGTGGTATAAGAGTTGGGGACAGTTTGTGATGCCAATTGGCCAGCAGAAATGTCAACCAAATATCCTAATTCTGTGCTGGGACCATCCCAACATCTCTCCCCCACTTGTTACTGGGAAGTCAGAAGCATCTGTTTAGGAAAGAGCCAACAGAGATTCTCTTGTGTCCTCTGTCACAGTACTGCAGGATGTGATTGTGATGATAATTGGCCAGCCTGGATGTGTAAACCATGTCTCCTGATTTCTGGGATGCTATCCCCAAAGTCCCAGTTATGTCCCTTCTATGCCTGCCTCAAAGCCACTACCGATTGGTCCTGTAAAACTGGAAGCATGCAGTAATTGGCCAGTGAAATGTGTCTTTCAGTCTTTTGGGTTGCTCCACATCCTCCCTCCTACATCCTCCCTGCCCCTGCCATGCCAGGTGCCTGCCTCTGACTGACACTACATGTGCTCCTATTTATCTGAATAATGGTCTTCAAGGGGACAACTGGACCCTTTATCCAATCTTTCTAAAAATTGGAAGGAGTGCTAAGCTTGTGGACAGACATAATATTTACAGGTTTCATGCAAATTGAATGGAAAAGAAAGAAGTGGTAGCCGTAAATGTGTATGGAGCTTTTCTTAAATTCACAACATTCAATTGCTTCTAAAATCAATTCCCTTTATCTATTCATTTCAAAAATTGGTACACATAGTGCCCTCCATCAGGGGTACAATCTCCCCATGTTTCATCAGAATTGAATACGAATCAAAAAGGTTATAGTCAGAAATACATTGTTCAGTTTTCCCCCTTTATTTCAAAAACAAAAAGTCCTTTTACTTTTCTATTTTCATTATTTGTCGTTTTTGTTACTGAAATAACGATAACAAAAATGACAATTTTCATTATCGTCATTGTAATAATGAAAATGACATGCACACCCCTAGATTTGAGGTTCACTAGCAAGCCACTGTCCACATCCCATGAGGATTAGATTTAGAGCTAAAATTAGATATCCACCACTATTCAGTAGGGGTGGGACTCTGGGCAAAATTTCAGTTTTGGTTACTTTCAGTTTTGGTTCTCATGAATTTCAGTTCTCATTTCGTTATCAGTTGTTTTGGATCTTTTGCATTGATTTTTGTTTTGGATTTTTCACACTGCGGTTTGTCCCCAGTGACCTCAATAAGGACAAACCGCAATGTTAATATCCAAAACAAAAATCAATGCAAAAGATCCAAAACAACCAATACTGAAAAAGAACCGAAATTTCAGATCAATCCAAAATGGCCATTATCAGGTACTTCGGTTCTATCTGAAACTGAAATTCCAATCCCTACTATTCAGTATCTGGCCACCTCTGCAGTATCTGATGTGCTCCAGCAAGGACCATGCAGCATCTATTCATTGTTCAGCAGATTAACCAGATAACCATTTGAGTACCTACCATATTACCACATAAAACCCTAGTGCATCATTTACCATATTGCTGTCTACCATTTACCCCTCATTCCTTTCCTTATTTACTCCTTCCTCACATGTCAGAACCAGTTTCAGACTAGTAATGACAACATTCAGTAACCACTGTATTACTGTAATACAGTAAATCAATTAACCATTGGGCTATATTATCCAGTTTGTCAGTTAGCAGTTGCAATGACTGGTTAAAGGATGGATAACCACCAAACTATCCAGAATGGCAGATATTAACCGCAGATAATAAATTCATTTTTTCAGTTGAGGTATAACGAGGATCCCTGCATCCTCTTGGCTTTGTAAATGTGCACAAACTTGCATTACTGGTTAGAAAGAGACAATTATTTTAGCAATAGGACAACAGCAGGATTAGTATCACCCATACAAATAGCATAAAAAGCTCTGTTTATTTATTTTATTTATTTTTTAAAATTTCTAACCCACCTCTCCTGCAATGCAGCTCGAGGCAGCTTACAAAACATAATTTAAAACATCATTAAAACCATGAAACACAAATAGAAATCATAAAACAAATCAAGTCAAAAAAGGGGAGTAGCATAAAACCCTTCCCCACACCCCACCCTACCCATCTCCCTTACCAAAGGCCCAGTGGAACAGCCAGGTCTTGCACTGATGTTGAAATGAGGCAAGGTCCGGGGCCCACGGGCCTCCACCGGAAGGGAGTTCCACAGCCTAGGTGCCACTACCGAGAACACCTCTCCATCATGACCACCCGCAAGAAGGGCACTCTCGGCAGACCACAGGGGTCAATTCAGGACAGAGAGAGTGAGGCGATCCCGCAGATAGGTGAGGCCTAGACCGTATAGGGCTTTATAGGTAGGTACCAACACCTTGAATCGGGCCCAGAAGACTATAGGCAACCAGTGCAGAGCGCAGAGCACTGATGTAATGTGCCTGTGGCAACCCATATCCTTGAGAAAGCGGGCAGCCGCATTCAGCACTAGCTGCAGTCTCTGGGTGGTCACCAAGGGTAGCCCCACGTAGAGTGCATTACAATAGGCCAGTCTTGAGGTGATGAAAGCATGGATGATGGTGGCCAGGTTGGTGTCTGAGACATATGGCCGAAGCTGCCATACCAGATGTAATTGGCGAAAAGTGCTCCTCACCACAGCTGCCACCTGAGAATCCAGGCGGAGCTGGGAATCAAGGAGCACCCCTAGACTCTGAACCTGGGAAGCCAGCAGGGGACGAACCCCATCAATAATGGAGGATGTCACACCCTCCGCCCTCCCCATCAGCATTATTATTATTATTATTAACAAACATTTATATCTGTCTCTTATACACATCTAGATGTGTATAAGAGACAGGTCCCTGCCCCTTAGGGCTTACAATCTGAGAGACAGGAGCTGGGGGAGAGACTTAGGAAGGGGAACAGAGGGAGAGACAAGGGGTCTAACATTCATGAAGATGCGAGGTCTCAAGTGCATGTACTTGGCTTGGTTACGATGAGAATGACAGCAGGCAGCATCACCTCAGTCTTGTCAGGATTCACCTCAGTCAGCTCACCCTCGTCCACTTCCCCACAGCTGCCAGACTTTGAGTAAGCACAGAGACTGCCAGGTCTCTAAAGGCTAATCTTGGGATTACAGAAGAAAGAGCTTAAAAGCTTTGATGCTTCAGAGGTATGACAAGCAGAAAACTTTTATTTGCCAAAACTCTTATTTCACGTCACCAAAATGGGAAATCTCGTCGAAATCCAGTTCCTGATATTCTCTCAGTCAAATCGGGAACCTCTCAGTACCTCAACATTTCCTAGCGGTGTAATGACTCAGCCAACATTTTGTTTCTCAATTTACCAACTTTCTGCTTACCAGGATCATATTAACTGCTTTGTGATCCATTTCAGGCAAAGGAGCGGCGTTTTTGGGGTGGAGGGGGAGCTTATTCATGAAGGCAGCACCACCCTGGCTCTCAGCAGCAGCAACCCTGCCAAGAAGTTTTAAATGTGGGTGGGAGTGGGACCAGCATTCCATCCACTCTGAAAACTTCCTTCTTGGCTGGGCCCTTTGAAATGGGTCTGAGAACCACTAGGAAATTTTCAGTGGATAGGAATGGAATGCAGCCCTGCTCCTTCTGCCACTCTGAACATTTTCTAGCAGTTCTCAGGCCACTTGCAAATGCCTCAGAGTCTGGGGCTTGGGCTCAACTAAGCCCCCTTGCTCCATGTTTGTCACATCCTTGTGGAACTGCAGCTTGTGATGATGCTTGGCCAGCCTTGTGACCTGGGAGATATAGGGACCCCCTTTATTGAGGGGGTCCAGCTTCCTTTGGTGACTCAGGTTTGCAGCCTTGGAGTGCTCTTGGGGCCATTATTCTGCCTGGATTGTCAGGTTGCAGTGGTGGCCAGGAGCGCTTTTCACCAATTACCTCTGGTCAGAAGGCTGCAAACTTTTTTTAATCTGATTTGAACTTGGCCACCATCATCCAGGCTTCTGGACCCTTGAGGCTAGAGTGCTGCGGTGTGCTTCACATGGAGGTTGCCCTTGATGGCTGTTCAGAAACTGCAGCTGGTGCAGAATGTAGTGGTCTGCCTTCTGTCGGGGGCAGGTCACCGGGAGCACATTACACCAGGACTCCAATTAGGGGTGCGCACCAGGCCCCCATGTCGTTTTCTTTTTCGTTTTTGATTTCGTTATTCAAAAATGTCGTTTTCATTATTGGTATTAACGGCAATGTCATTTTTGTTATCGTTTTTGTTATCGTTATCAATGTTATCATTATCAATATTATCGTTATAGATATCATTATCAGTACCGTTTCAAACAAAGATTTTTTTTATATTGGTATCATTATCAATTCCTGTGCACAACTAATATCTATCTAAATCTAAGGGAGACAGGAGAAGGGAAAAGGAAAACTATCTATTATCTAATCAATTATTTATGTAACTATTTTAATCTAATCTATATGTCAATAATATAGGGTTTGAGGAAGGAAAGGTATTGGTAAGGTAATACATGAGGGCTAGGGAGGTTTTTTTGTGTGCAAGCACCACAGTTCTGTAAACGCAACCTGACAAGCAGAGCTCTCAGATAGGAGAGAAAAAACCTGCCCCTCCCATTATAAAGGGTTGCAGTGCCCTCCCCCAGTGCCCCCCTGATTGGTTGTGGGAGCAGCAGGCACTGAGCAATCACAGAGTGCCATGAGATTTCTGGGGCCTGCTTGCGCTGCTCATTGGCCTGCAATATATCCATCAGATACTGCTGAGCCGCTCGCCCCTCCCAACACAGGCACAGTCAAGAGTTCAACCCTGTTAAGACTCCGAGATGTCTGCTCCCTCCTCCCCTCTCCACATTTTCCCTGCAAAACCCAACTACAACAGCATTAATAATGACAACGATATCGACATTGTAGTTTTTGTTTCTCATTATTGTTTTTATCATTTTTGTTATCGTTTTTGGTTTCGCTATCATTTTCATTATAGTTTTTTTGTATTCTCGGTTGTTGTTATTCTCGGTTGTCGTTTTCGTCTTTCAGATACTTGAGGGCCAAGCCGTTTTGGACTTTATAAGTCAAAACTTTGAATTCTGCTCAGAAAGCTATTGGTGCATGTGTGCATGTCATTTTCATTATTGCAATAACAAAAACAATAATTTCATTATCATTATTGTAATAACGAAAACGACATGCACACCAGTACCAATAGCTTTCTGAGCAGAATTCAAAGTTTTGACTTATAAAGTCCGAAATGGCTTGGGCCTCAAGTATCTGAAAGACCACCTCTTCCTTCATATCCCATTGCGGCCTCTGAGGTCAGACGGCATTGCCCTCTTCCATACACCATGTAGTAGGGTGGCTTCCTGGCCAGGAAGCTCCTTGACTACAAGGCCTGGCCAGGAAGCCCAGTAGGCCTAGGTAGAAACGCTGCAAGCTTGGAGCATGCCCAGCTAGACCCCAGGAAGCTTCTGGAGTCTAAGTCCTGGAGCATGCTCAGTAGGGCCGGGTTGCACTGAGCGTGCTCAAGGCCTATAAAGGCCTGGAGCTCAGTTGCATAGGGAGAGGGCTAGGGAATGGAGCTCACTACCAGAGCTCCCTTCCCCCTCCGGACTGGGTGATCCCAGCACGAAACTCCAGGGACCCAGACCTGAACAACTTCCCGTGGGATCCAGAGATGGAGCAGGTCAGGAGGGACAGGCCTAGCAGAGACCCCAGAGGGACCCAGATATTGGCGCCAGACCTCCCCAGGCGGGCGCCCCTTTTCAGGACTGATTGAGGAACCCCGCAGGGCTTTAAGCCTTATATAGATGCTATTTGGTGGCGTAGGCCTTGGCTAAAAGGAGAGGTTGGAGGCCAAGGGTGGGACCCCTCTTGGGGTACCCCACATAGCGTACCCCCCCGATGAAGGGTCGAAGGTCGTAGCAGGGGGGCTGCTAATTCCCCTGTGTACTCTCCCGTACCCCGTGGGCTCTGGGAGAGACACACACACCCTGCTACACACCATCTCCCCATGATGTTTCTACAACAAGGATGCTCAGAGAGGCGTTCTTGGTGGCTGTCCTGTGATTATGGAACTCTCTCCCCTTGGAGAATTGTCTAAGCCTGAGCCTGCTCATCTTCCGGAAACAATATTAGACCTTTTCGCTCAGCCAGGCAGTTGGCAGGCAGGAATAGGGTTGTGTGGGATGAGGGAGGGGGTTGGGGGAGGACTGTAGTGGCTTAAGGGGATTTTTAGCTGTTTATATATATTGGGTGCAATCCTGCTGCTGGTTTATGTCAGCAGCAGGTGCACAATATAACTGGGTGGTGCTTGCTCAGGTGCACATGTGCCCCATGCGCGCAGCAAGCAACGGGCAATGGCATTCCCCCTCCAATGTGAACCCCCAAGCCCACACACAGCGCAACCCGAGGGATGGAGCAGAAGCAATATAACAAATATATAAAACCAAATGTCTAGAAATTATATTGTATATCTGATTTGGGCTTGGAGGAAGCAAGCCACCTGAACCAAATCTAATATAATCTTTTTTTAAAAAAATTATTCTGTCCATTAAAGCAATTAAGTTGGGGACTTAAAGCTACCACTTCTCCAGCATCCAAGCTCCTTCTC
Organism: Sphenodon punctatus; assembly: GCA_003113815.1. Lineage (NCBI taxonomy): Eukaryota > Metazoa > Chordata > Lepidosauria > Sphenodontia > Sphenodontidae > Sphenodon > Sphenodon punctatus. The sequence continues at coordinate 4,973,136 of QEPC01012762.1, forward strand.
CAGCTCTTAAAAACTCTTTGTGAGGAAAATACAGGAAAAACAGAGTGTTTGCCTAACTCTAAATTTCCAGCCAGCACTGACAAGCTAATGAAGAACAATAGATATGTACACTTCATCCTGACAGCTGCACCCTAGAGAGTTTGAAAACAGGGAAAAACAGAAATTACAGAAAAATAATTAAGACTGTATTTGCCAGACCAGAATTTTTTTCCATGTACTAACGGCCTGCCTCATCGGAAACATCTACAGGGGAAAATAGAACTATTTTCCAGTTATAATTATGTCTTATTAGTTTTGATAAAGTTTCCATTTTTAAAAAAAAAAAAAAAGATTCCCAGCAATTAGACAACCGTTGCCCAAATGACCAACAATATCAAGGTCCAACAAGTATACGGACTTAATACCAAAGTAAAACTGTTGGTAACATTGTACTGCTTAATCAATGTAATTATGCAGATAACTTTGCAGACACCGCTATGTTGTTTTATGCCCGGGACTACTAGAGATTGCTCAATCGGTAACAACCTAATTAGCGACGAAAAGAAAGAGAGTGAAAATGGAGCAGGGGCAATCACAGCCATTCTTTTCATGAGAACGCACCTTCAAAGGAGCCATCACACACGAGCTGAAGTGCTCTCTTGTGGCAGCAGAGCTCAAGGTGATATAAATATGGCAGCCATTGTATGCTGTAAATCAGACCCTGCTAATGTAAACAATGTACTTTTCCTGCTTTTAATGAGCCAATTTTCCCCTGGATACGAGAGGCTAACAATGGGAGAAGTGTCTTTGATGTGATTCATTTGAAGCGTTATTTTCTATTGGAGTTGCTTTGTTGCGGGCCGTAGCCCTTTCATCTCCCTGAAAGAAAGGAAACCATAATATTTCTCTCTTACCTAGAAGACAGTTGTTTTTTAAAAAATAGGTATTCTTGAATCAGCTGTCTAGAAAAACAGATGGTTTTGCTTTTACTCAACCTGATCAAATAGAAACATTAGCCTGAAAGCTAACTTGCTTTATCTTTTATTTTAAGAGTTGAGAGGCGATAGATTTCACAATTGAATAAATTATGCAAATATGATACTTTGTATAAACATTAACATTTTAAGAAAAACATCCGACTACATTATGAAAAATTGCCTATGATCAATGTGCAGTGTTATATAAAATTCTACAAATTATTTAAAACCAATTACACACATCTGTGGGCTATAAAAGCTGTATTTATTTCCTCCAATACTTTTTCATCACCTTTCATGCCCTTGATCTAAAAGCAACTTAGCAAATATTGAAGTGTTAACAGGTAGGTTGTGATTTCTGAAGTATCTTTAAAAATGCTCTGAACCAAGATCACTTCTAAATATTTGCTTCTCTGCTCCTTTCCCACCTCAGAATGTCTGCCTGCCCTGTCAACATGTAATTGGTGTATTGTACAGCTGGAACAAATATCCACAACAAACATCGTAACCAACAATTTTGCCCGTTTCAAACGTATCTGATAAAACGGAATATAGTCACTACTTGAGTCCATCTTTGCTGGATATCCATTTCAATTATTTGGTTACCTTGTCAAGCAAGTAGCCTGGGGTTCATCTTTGACTCCTTCCTTGCCTTTATACTTCAAATCCCATCTGTTGCTAAGGCCTGTCACTTCTCTCTGTATAATATTGCTAAAGTCTCATCCTTCCTTACTGCTTCCACTGCCAAAGTCCTAATTCATGCTCTAGTTATCTCTTACTTTGACTACTGCAACATCCTTGCTGGCCTCCCCTGATCTAACCTTGTCCCTCTCATTTCTGTTCAACACTCCACCGCCAAGGTCATCCACCTTGCCTGAACCGTCACTTTGATCATGTTCAGCATCTCTTGTTCATTCGCTCCTTCTGCATGTTTCCCGGTCTGGGGTGAGCTAATAAATGGCCTAGTCACCACCAACTCAGGGGGTAGCTACTGGGCCATTTATTTTCAACCATTGCTTTTATTATTAGTTTTGTTAACAACATTGGCCATGACCTTGCCTAAGCACAAACTGAGACTTGGGCACCATTAAATTGGGCACTAAACAGATACAGAATGTTAGTCTCCTCTCCAAGGAGCTTGCAGTCTAACTAGACAAAGCAGACAGACCTAGGGATGGACAAACAGAACCGAGTTCGGAAATTCGGTTCGGTCAACCGAACTTTTCGAGTTTGGTCCGAACTCCAAACTTCCGACCAAAGTTCAGAAATTCAAACCCCATTGAACTAAATGGAATATTATCTTTTAGGGATGGGCGAACAGAGCTGAGTTCGGAAATTCGGTTCGGTTCGAAAATTCGGTTCGGTCGACGGAACTGGTCGAGTTCGGTCCAAACTCCAAACTTCCGAACCGCGTTCGCCCATCCCTAGACAGACCATGGGAAGGTGATTGCACAAAGGCAGAGCAATGAGCACTGATGTAACTTTCCCCCAAATTTTGTGAGAGATGTTGAAGTGGTACCAAAAAGCAGTAAATGGGACCCGATAATGGGAACATCAGCTGGAGCATGTGTAAGGCTCTTCATCTTTTGGGGACATTTATCAGAGGCAACTTCACCTTCAGAACATGGGGGATCAGAAAGTAGACCCAAGCAATTTTTGTACACAATCCTGGTTGTGATCTTTATAATAACAAATCTGATTCCATCCTCCCCTGGTCATTCCCATCAGATATTTCAAACACACATGGGAATGTGACCAAATGAGCAAGGAAGGTCCAACTCATTAGCTTAATTGTTTAATCCAAATTTTAAAAGGAAACTAGTGAATATTTAAACACTACTCATACAACTTTTATAGCTACTCAGGCAAAATATGTTAAGCTTAATCTCTGCAGATGCTCACCATGCCAAAATGGTTATAAAGTTTCTCTATAAGCATATTATAAAAACTATTGCAATATTAGGGCTATTTGACACTTAAATGGTATATGCTACACACACACACACACACACACCACAAGCTCTATAACAGAGGTGGCCAGACTGTGGCTTGGGAGACATATGCAGCATCAGTTCAAATGCACCTGCTCTCAGCCAGGGCTGACCCCCACGCTGTTGTCATGATCCTATGTCTTATTTCATTTTCCCCGAATCCCAGTAGCTCAGTCACAGCCGCTCTTCAGAACTTCAGCAGCCCAGACCACAAAGTACATACCAGCTCGCCCAGCCATTGCCAGTCACAAAGCAGGAGAGGCTGGTGTGCGTGCGTGATGTGTGAGCTTTGTCATGTGTGCATCCTGTGGCTCATGACCAGATGAAGATTTTTATATGCATGGCTCTTGGGATTGGGAACTTTGGTCGCCCCTGCACTGTACCTTACTAAGTATTGAGAGTCTGATTCTGAAAATACCCGATGCCTAATATGTGATGGTGGTTTTTTTTAAAAACCCACCCCCAATAACCTCACTTTTTAGGGCAGCCCCAAGATATGATTCTGAAAAATAGACAAAACAAGTCTGCTATGTTTTTTTAGTTTAAACCAGACAGAAGTGAAGAAAATGCTGTAAAGCAAAGGTGCTTTGCTCTTATCTCTTCATGACCCTAATGACCAGAATTTACATTGCTACAGTTGCTAAGAAATCCACCAGAGCTCAGTGGGCTTTAGAATACTAAAATAGAAATGTGTTATTTATGGCTTTCAACATAACTATGCAAAACAAGCAAAACATTCCGCTGCAAAAGAAACATTAATGCATTAATATTTCTCATCTTTTACCCATATTACGGGGGGTGGAGGGAGAGGTTCTAATACGTCTGATTTGACTACGGTTTCTCAGGAGTCATTAATTTCTTTTAAGTAAGAGGTTAGAAATTAAGTACACTATGCTTACCACTAGCCTCGTCACAAGCTCTTAAGAAAACTAATTAGTCATGGAATAAGAGGGAGGGTCCTTTCACAGATCAGCAACTAGTTAAAAAATACTAGTAAAGGATAGAAATAAATGGCCAGTTTTTACAATCAAGATAGTTGAACAGTGGGGTCCCCCCCCCCCACAGGAACCTGTACCAGAATTGGGTTGTTTAACATATTCATTAATGATGTGGAAAGGTGAGCGTAGGGGATGCTGACAGGGGTAAGTCTTGGAAGAATTTGCACCGGTGTAGAGACAAAATAATTACCTGCAAAAACAGGTATACCCATCACAATTCCAGTATTTGATCTGACCTGGTAACATTGGGTACCATTTTCCAACTTCCATTACCATTTTTTATTTTACTTCCCATCCCGATTCTTGTACGGATTTATCATTTCACCAATCAGTAAAACAGTACATTGGTAACTCAGTAACAGCGGGTGAGTGACCTACCCTTTAAACTGGTTCACTCATTCACCTACCTGGGTGTTACTTTTACCTCTAGAGGGACCTGGGTGGCCCACATAAAAAGGAGAGCCCTCCTAGCTACTAGTTCAGCAGGAAGCCTTCTGAAAGCCGCAGCCTTGTCTAAGGGCATAGTCTTGTCGACTATTTTATGAACCTTTTTTTAAAAAATCCATGCTATGCTAACCTATGGGTTGGAATTCATTCCTTCTCCCAATATCATAGTATTGGAGAGTCCAGAATCAGGCATTGCGCAGTAGGGGTGGGACCAAACTGGAAAAAACTGGTATCAGTTTTACCGGTTTAAAAAAAATTGGTTTTATCGGTAAAACCGGTTTACCGGTACCATTTTTAAAAACTGATTTCAATGGGGAAGTGTCCCCATTGAAATCAATTTTTTAAAACACCAAACCTCCCACCTCCCCCTCCCAGGCTGCGCGGGTGGAAGGAGGGACACCCACCCACCCCACCGTGCCAGTGCCCAGCCTGGATTTTTTTTTTTTAAACCAGACCACCGGAAGGCCTAGTGAAGCACTGAAGCCAGCGCTGAAGCTGGCCCCGTGCCACGCTGCTGCCGCCACCACCATCCGCCGCCACCCGCAGCGCAGGTAAAAGGCAATCGGGGGGTTTAACCCAGAGTGCCAGTGCCTGATATCATTGGGAAGGCTCCCAGAGGAGAGCTGCCTCCTTCAGCAATATCCCTGGCTGCCGCCGAGCCGCCAGCAGGGCGGCGGCAGGGCGGCGGCCCGTAGCCCGTAGGTCCAGCAGTCCAGTTTTAAAAAAAAAATCCAGGCTGGGCACTGGCAGGGTGGGTGAGGTGTGTCCCCCCTCTTCCACCCACGCAGCCTGCAAGGGGGAGGGAAAGTGGTTTGGTTTTGGGGGGGTTTACATTGCGGCCTTTGATTTCAATGGCCGCAATGTAAAAAAAATCCGGTGCCGGAACCGGCACCAGTACTGGAAATTCTTGGATCTATCCAATATCCCTGATACTGCTAAGTATCAGCAGTTTTGGATATTGGGAGATCCGAACTTCCCACCCCTATTGCGCAGGCTCCTTAAAGATGGTCAAAGTATCCCAGGACATGTTCTGCGGGCAGAAACAGGAGCACTTTCCATAGAACATCTTGGCAAATCGGCCTTTTTTGGCTATTGGGTGAGATTATCAGATCCACATCAGAACATGCTATCTGCACAATGCGCCTCCGAAGAGCTGGCGCATAAGAGTGCTAGGCCATATCCCTGGGCCAAATATTTGGCTTTCCAATTAAGGAATATGGGATTCTCTTTTGCATATTTCCAAGGGAAGCCCAAAGCATTTATCAAAAAGGAAATGGCCCTGCGATCTAAGGACATTGCTATTCAGCAGGATCTTTCAATCATTTCTCATTGGAGGGTTGCACTGGAGTTTGGTGCAATAAAAACTTCCTTTTCCTTCGAACCCTATTTGGACCTCCTGTCAAATAAAGTACTTAGAAGGAATTTTACCCTACTTAGATTTTCCCTAGTTGAGACAGCTGTTTTGGAAGGTCGTTATAATGGAGTACGATTTGAGTCCCAACTTTGTACTTGCTCTAGACAAGAAATAGAGACCATCGACCATTTTCTTTTTGTCTGTCCATACTATTGCACTCTGAGAGATACTTGGCTTGTTCCTTTACTTAAAATAGTGAATAAGTCAAATGCAACTAATACGTTGAATTTTTTACTTAAAACTACTACCATAGAAAATTTAATTGCAATTGCGACATATGTAGGCCTAGTCATAAAAAGGAGGGAGCGTGTGTGGACACAGTTAAAATCTATTCAATAACTTAAGCCACAAATTTAAACTGCAGATATCTTAAGTGTAGACAGACGGTTCTGTACCGTTCTGTACTGTACTAGTTAGAATGCTTTACCATTTTATGGCTATTATATTCCTATTTATTATTATTATTATTATTATTATTATTGATTATATAATCAACTATTCAATTTTTATTGTATTTGTGTTACTTGTTGAAGTTCTTAATTTTGACTTTGGGGCTATGGCGAAAGCTGATGCCGTGAATAAATTGAATTGAATTGAACTCAGTAACAGTAAAACCTGGTGTTTTCAGGGCAGTTGGATGCCCAGCTCAGGGCATTTTTACATAGACACTTATCCTGGGATTAGATTATTAGTCCCGGGATGACTTGTCCGTCTAAATGCAGCATTCTTCATTTTCAGCGGCCTGGCTGGTAACACTAGCATATAACTGACTTTAATTTGGCTAACATTTACATCTCTCCCTTTAGTTCCCCTTATTATACCACATGTATTTAGAAGGACTTTGATGATTTTTTTATCATCTATAATGGAGAAATAACCACTTATTGGGGTTATTGTGGCAGGGGACTTTAATGCCTGCACAGGGAAGGAAGTAAATAACTTAGCTCTTGATGGTCAGGATGAACTGAACCCTTTCCTTTTATGTTCTACTAGAAGTTCTAAAGACAACGTATCCAGTATGATGGATACTCAATTTAGGAGTCTCATTGGCCACCACTACCAGGTACACACCACTGCTGCTACTTCCCAGGACCTACCACACTGCCAATGTTCCTGGGCCCAGATAAGTGCATGGGGCTGATGTGAAAAGTGGGAAGAACATGGCATCAACCACTGCCAGCACACTCTCAGCACATCACAACAGCTACATGCAGGTCCTTGTCCCACACAATGGATCCAAAATCATGGGAAGGGTGGCATAAAAATTTGATGAACAAATAAATAAATAAAAGCAATTTGGATTGGTTGGTGGAGATGAACACCCAATAAACAGGCAGGTGGACACCCATCTGGTTTGGGCTGCCATCTCATTGGTTAACATCTTAAGAGACCTTAACTTAGCTGTGTATTTCAGACCTAAAACACACAGCTATCATGTCGTCCTATAACACTCAAAGCCTCAGACACGGCTAAAGTGGCATTATCTCAAGGCTAGACTACCGCAATGAACTCTATGTGGGGCTGCCCTTGATGACTGTTCAGAAATTACAGTTGGTAGAGAATACAGCTGCCTACGTCCTGTTGGGGTGGTTCGCCAGGAGCACATTACAGCAGTGCTCCAGTCTTCCTGGCTCTCAATAGCTTTCCAGGCTCAATTTAAGGTGCTGATTTTGATTTATAAACCCTTAAATGGCTTGAGCCTGACTTATCAGAAAGACCACCTCCTCCCTCATGTCCCTTCATAGCCCCTGAGGTCAGTCACATGCACCTTCTTACATGTGTCATCTGCCCATCAAGTTCACAAAGCAAGGGTGCTCAGAGAGGTATTCTCAGTAGCTGCCTCGCAATTGTGGAACTCTCTCCCCCTGGAGATTCATCTGAGAGCAAGCCTGTTCATTGTCTTTAGGCAATGTAAGACATTTTTTATTTGGCCAGGGATTTAGCAGGCAGGAATAAGATTTGGGATAATGGGATTTTAAGTAGTTTTATTCATGTCTTTTTATGAATTTATGTGTTGTAACCTATCCTTTTACACATGACAAAAATGGGTTCTTATAAGTGGTCAAGATAATACCGGGAGTTATAAACACTGGAGGTTTGTAATATGTGAACGCACTATTCCCCTTTTATGCAGCAAGATCTCCTAGCCTTGTAAGACCCACCAGATGTGACTCTTACAAGGCTGTGAGATCTCACTGCATAAAAGGGGAATAGTGTTCACCCATTACAAAACTCCAGCATTCATAACACCCGGTATTATCTCAAGCACTTATAAGAACCCTTTTTTGTCATGTGTAAAAGCAGCCTCAGGATAGGGCAGGACAATATATTTCAATAAATAATTAAGCTCAATCAGGATATAAAAGGAAGAAAATGTTCTGAAAAGGGGTGCTGGGAAGGGAAAGGCAAAGTTTTCAAGAGGCTGAGACAGAAGTCCCTTGGAGTGTGGATGAATCTCAGTTGCTACAGCCCAGGGTATAGTGGAAACCGCACAAGGGCTGGGGAAGAAGGGACTGCAGAGGATCAAACTGTACACAAAACCGGGCCCTGCATCTGAGCCATTCTATGAGCCCAGGTGTGCAAAGAGAAGGCACTTTATGTAAAGAACACCTCTAGTGACAAAACTTGATTCTGGGAACGCTTAATCCACATGAGCTAATCCTGTGCATTCTTGTGGGTACTCACCTACTCAAAGGCCAGTTTTACACGAGACAGTCCCACTCATGCCTATACAGAACCACTGAATGGTTGCCACCCATATGCATGCCATGACCGGTGACTGGGGGTGCATGAACACTCCTGCAACCCACGCAGCCCCCCCCACTCACACACACACACACACACACCAACTCACGGAGCAACCAGTGAAAACAGAGGTTGCTCCGTGAACGGGGATGCATGGGGATGCGTGGTGCGCCCGTGTACACCGTCACCCACGTGCCACCCACACTGCGGTGCACGCACCCTCCCCCCACGTTCCCGCAGCTCATATAAAAACGGCCAAAGTGCTAACGCATTGAACACTGAGGTCGCAAAGTTTGCAGATATTACCAAAAAAATTCACAACAGTTAAGTCCAAAACAGACTGCGTGAAGAGTTATAGGATCTCACACGGCTGGGTGCCTCGGCAATAAAATGGCCAATGAAGATTCAATGTTGATGAATGCAAAGTAATAAACAAAGGACAAAAATAATCTTAACTCTCCATACACGCGCTGTTGGGTTCTTAACAGACTCAGGGAAAAGATCTTAAAATCACTGTTGATAGCTCTCTCAATGCCCAGCCGCAGCCAAAAAGGCAAACAGAATTATAGGGAAGGGATAGAAAATAAAATATAAAAATGCTACTATATAAATCCATGGTGTTCTCACACCTTGAATATTATGTATAATTCTGGTCACCCTGCCTTAAATTTATAGCAGAACTAGAAAAAGTACAAAGGAGAGAGCAAAGGAGAAGGAACACTTTCCATATGAGGAGTGGCCCAAAACATTACAGCTCTTCAGCTTGGAAAAGAAATGAATGAATGGGGATGCAATAGTGGTTTGTAAACTCATGAATGATGAGCAGAAATAAGGTACACAGGGAGCTGTTATTTACCCTTTCTCATAATACTAGAACTATTTCATAGGTGTCCCCCATGAAATTTACAGAAGTTAAACAAGCAAGTTTTTTTTTCACACTATGCTCAAGTAGATCTGAATTGGATCAGTCCATTCATCTTTGCAGGCGTAATCCACAATTTCAGAAATGGCTGCAAAGATCCGGTGCAGATTTTCAGCCATACCAGATCCCCACAGCCCACTACGACTGTGCCCTCTCCCTTTGCTCGCTACCATTTTGCACTAAATAAAAAACCTCTTTTTTTGCATGCCTTTGGGCCTGGCTATCTCCAAGACCTGCTCCTCAAATCTTTGCCATTCCCCTCACCTTTATTCCTAACACTTTCTCTGCCTCCGCAGAGAACCAGTGTGTGGCGGCATCAGGTAAAGGGTGAGGGAATGCCTTAGCCTCACCCTTTTCCTGATGTGCCCTCGCCTCCACAGAACACCATGACATCATGGTCCTCCATGGGGATGGGTGGGGAGCGCATCAGGAAAATGGCAGAACTGCTTAACCCCCACCCCCCCTTTTCCTGATGTGGTCCCATCCCATTACAACTGGGCATGAAAGAACCTGGCTGCATCCAGACCAGGCTCAGGTCAGTCCTGACCGTCGGACTCCAATCTGATTTTGGTGCATGTGAAAGGCTCTAGATTCTAGAATGAATCACTCCCTCTAGGTTTCCTTTGAAACATCCTGGGCAGATCAATGTCACAGATAAGGTAGCAGACTTCGAAGGAGTAATCTGACCCAGTCTGACAATTCTTACATCCTTCAAACTCAACTGGTTCCTTTCACCAGCATCCCAGCCAGTTATCACGCCAGAACTTTCCTCCATGTCTTTGCTCCCACGATTCTTGTCTACCTGAAGAAAGCTCCCTATAGCCTCAGTCCTGTTTCCTAAGCTTCTCTGGTGGCTAGCCTGTGGCAGAGTTGAGTCACAAGATGGTGCCTGGACTATAGATTATTACAAAATGGCCACTGATTGAGTACAAAGTGGTCACCACAGGAAGTACAAGTGTTTGGCGTGTGGCTTCAGGTACTAAAGAGAGACCACCCAGTAAGTAAGGGCAGTCTGCTCTTGGACACAGAGAAGAGCACATCTCTGCTAAAGGTTGCCTGAATCCTGAAGGAAAGAGACCCTGGAGATGACAGAGAAGGTGTCCCACGTGAGTGGGAAACAGCCAGCCAGTGTACTCTAATTTGGCTAGGTTTGACCTATGTTATGGACTGTAGCTGATTTACTACGACAGGCCAGAGGTCTGGTGCCTGGCCTGAGTAGAGCCTGTGATGAATAAACTGTGTTGATGCTGATCCCCTGGAGTGACAGTGTACTTTGGGTCTGATCCTGTAAACACTTATGGCTGACGAGACCAAACCCTGCAACATAGCCTTTCTGAGTGAACTGGGTTTTTAAAAAAAAACCTTGACAGGTCAAGTTGGTTCCTCGCAGCCACAGCTGTCCAGGGACAACTTCTCATTCACCTCAGCTGGTGCTGATACAGCCAAAGATAGAGCATTGAAATTGGACAGGTTAAAAACCCTTATTTGTGTTGTGTGGTAGGGCTGTTAAACTCTCTGAGGTGCTTTTGTGCAGTGAACTGAATATTTCGGGAACCTGTCACACTGGCTTTATAAAAGTTTCACTGACGTTTTTTTTTTTAATTGTAGGAAAGTGTATTTTTCAACCAACTTCTCACCTGAAACATGTCCAATGACTAAATTTTCCAGAAATCTCAAATACCCTACCAGCTGCCAGAGTGTTCCTTTACTACGAATGAACACGGACCCCAGACCACTCCCAAACACCAAAATTATTATTCTACAATCGTTGCTTAATGCTGTACACTACTTTGGCAGCCTAACTAGGCCATGAAGTCAGTGCAAGGGGTACTGCAAGAGAAATTTTTGCCAATACAAGAGCAACATAGCCCTGCATGCACCCCATGCTACCCACTAGAGATGGGACTCTGAGCAAAATTTTGGTTTCCGTCAATTTTGGTTTCGGTTCTCATGTATTTTGGTTCTTTTTCGGTTTTGGTCCTATCGGATCTTTTGCACTGATTTTTATAATGGATTTTTAACATTGCTGTTTTTCAATGGGGGACAAACCGCAATGTTAAAAATCCAGTACAAAAATCAATGCAAAAGATCAGATAGTACCAAAATCGAAAAAGAACTGAAATTTCGGATGAATCCGAAATGGCCATTTTCGGGTACTTTCAGTTTTATCCAAAACCGAAATTCCCATCCCTACTACCCACATTGCAGCCTTAGCATGGAGGAGGTTCAGGAATGGGAGTTTCTTTAGCACTCCGTTACAGAGGTTCTTGGCTGCTCCAGCCAGCATGCAACCCGCGGGGGGGGGGGGCATACTGGCCCCTGTTCTGCTCCAAATCCAGGCTACCTTTGTCCCCTTCTGTCCACTATGCCACACCTGTAGTGCTCAAAATTCAGTGAAGCACAATCTCTTACACTCAAGGTGTGGATCCTCTACCATTGGCCCTTTCAAATGAAACATGCCCACACATGCCCACTGTATGCGCTCCTGCATACCACACACCTCCACCCATCGCCTGCACCCATCACAACCGGTGAAAATGCCAGCTTCTCGGCGCAGGGAATGCGGGGGGATTTAGGGGAGGGATGGGTGTGCACCCGTGTGCACCTCCCCCCCACCCTTGCAGCAGCACCCCTCCCCACACCGCCCCCTCAGCCATGGCCTGTTTGAAAAGAGCCACTGAAGTCAATGGTAGCTGAGCCATTGACTTCAATGGATGGAAGACTGTGTCCTCAGCATGCTTCATCTGCTTGAAAAGGGCTTTTTCTTCTGAAGGTTCCACACGCTCATATGAGCACAGAAATATCAGTGGATGGCTTTATTTCACATATTACTTAATGGCTAATGCCGTGTTTTCTTTAGTGCTTTACTGGAAGGTGTTCAGATACTACATGTTGAGGGCTGAGAGAAGCGTCTCTCTAAAATAAGAGAATAATGGAGTGAAAGAAACACAAGGTTGTTAATGGAACGTGTTTCCTGCCGATGATAAGTGAGAGACAGGCAACTGTGGCACTTGAAGGCACTATTCAAAAATCTGAGGTGTTCACTGAACTCTTCAGTAAATCAAGTGTTTCATATGAAAGGTGAAGGTCCCTTGATACATTGATGAAAACGGCAGTATTGTATGTAAATGGGTTTACAGATGGGTGCTACACCTGCAGTAACTAATACACACACCCCAACTCATCTCCCCTCCCAACTAAGTGAAATCTCACGAAATACAAACTGAGCTTAGAGAGTTTGATTATAATCGTGCTTCTCAGGAAGCAGAGAGCTTTTGTCTTGAATACTCCCAATACTTGACCAATTATGGCCACTAAATTTCTCTCTCCAAGTTAAAAGAGGAGATCAAATCCAGCTGTGTGATTGATCACAGCATAAAGTGAGAGATCAGGCTGTTCCCCCGCCTCCTTCCACAATCTAATAGTCAATTGCATGTATTAGCATCTAAATTATTCTAAGGAACTATAATAAGCCTAACCAGCAGGCTAGAAATGACAAAACAGATATTGCCAGGAAAATTCCAAACCATGTTTTTAGCAGGTTTAGTTAATCTAAATCATTCCCTTTCCTCCCCTGCACCCCCCGCTTGCACTCTGTATTGATTAGACAGACTTGAAGATACTGCCATAGAAAGTTCAGTAGTTATGGAAGAAGATCCTATTCAAGAACTCTCTTGAGATTCAAGGTCAAGGGTGCAGAGAAGTGAGATAAATGAGGTGTTCCCTGAATCATAAGAATTCTCAATGGCTGGGTTTACAGGAAGCATTCTCCGCATTTACGTTTGGCAGCAATCCAACCATTTAGTGTTGTCAAGCATCAGGTTAATTATCATTCAATGCAAAAAAAAAAAACCAAAAAAGAAAAACATTAATGCAATGTTACGGTTGAGACTCTAAACCCACAGAAGTCAGGAAATTCATGATATGATCCCTATTTGCATTGTGCATATGTAGTATTTTGTATTTGCGTATAGTTTGTTATGTTATATATGTAAATTTACGTATAAATGCAGCGTGACCAAGCTGCTGTGGCTATGCGAATCATGACTTTAAATTTCCTCCCTTTTATGCGATTAGACTCTTGGCTATCGTGTTGTATTTAGCTGTAACGTTGCACAGCAAGATTCTGCAAAGGATTTCCTGGGCTTCTTTTAAAAAGGAAAAACGGAAAGATATAAACCAAAAATAAAGGCAGAGAAAGACCATATTACATTCCAGTCAACTCTGCAGGTGCACACTAAAGACAGAAGTGCACTTTACAGGTGGGGTCATTGGTAGCTGATCGGTGCAGGGGGGGTGGGTAGGTAAAAGGAAAGTTGCCAAATCAACGAAGCACTCTGATGTTAGGTGTTATCAGACATTATACCAGACACATCTTCAAAATCACCAACACAGGCAATCCTGAACACACACAAGGAAGACAAGACGTACCAGACCCTGAATAGCTATCTGAACCATAACAGCTACCCACAAGCTGGCATTTATTTATTTCAACTTAGTCATCCTATCAGAAGCACTCAGCATGGGTTACAAAACATAACCAAAATACAATATATTGTAAACACCTCCCCCTTGCCCCCCCCCCCCCCCCCCACACACACACTGCAGTACCACCCCCTTGACGCCTATCCCCATCCCCCCAATGCCTGGCCAAATAGGAATGTCTTACATTGCCTCCAGAAAATTATTATTATTAAGCATAGCACGAACTGTGTACCTAGTGCTTTACAATTCTTATTAATGGAGACAGGTCCCTGCCCAGTGGGCTTACAATCTAAGATGGACAAGGGTGAGGGGAACACAGAGAGTGACAAATACATATTCCCATTTTACAGATGGGGAACTGAGGCTGAGAGGTTATGACTAGCCCAAGGCCATCCAGGAAATTCATGGCTGGGGCAGGATTCAAACCCTGGCTTCTTAGCCACTACACCACACTGGCTCTCAGGCCTGGGTTTTGCTGAATTTCCAAGGGAAGGTAGTTTCAGAACTGTGGGACAGTCATTGAGACAGCCTTACTGCGGACCTTGGCTGTACACAGTTGGCACCATAATGGAATTAGCAGGAGGCTGCTCTAGGGTGACCTGAAAGATCATGATGGAACATAGGGGTTGTCTTTCAGATATGTTGGGCACAAGGTGTTTAGGGCTTTGTAGGCCAAAACTTACACCTTGAATTATTATTTTATTTCAGATTTATACCCTACCCAATCCCCAAAATGGCTCTGGACAGCTTACACTAATGAATATATATATCAAAGTCCCACCTCTCCCACAAATAGCCCCTCCCACAAAATCCCACAATTGGCCGCCTGGTGTTGGCTTACAAAAACAAACAAGTGTCAAGTTTTCACAGACATGATCGTGCACACACAGGCTCCCCCCCCCCCCAACGTTCTTTCTCCCTTTTGCACACGCACACCCCCACCCTGGCAGGGGGATTCAGGGATCAGCAACTTATTTAAAGCGAGAGGAGCGAGGGTAGGGCCATGCAGGAAGCAGCCACCCCAGAAGCTGAGAACAATGAGTGGGGAGACGCCCACTGAACGGGGCAAATGAGTAGCCGACATGTCGGTTAGCTGGGTGTTTCAGACTTCAACCTATCAGCTACCAGTACCATCCATTTATCTCTGAAAGGTGGGTGGTGCTTACGTAGGAGTTAAAATCATTCACAGATCTAAATTACATGCCTACAGCCCATAGGTGTGGATCTTGAAGCCACTTCCTTTCAGTTACTTTCACTGAACTAAGATCAGAGGGGCTATTTGTAAGTCGTTTCAGAACTGTGACTGTCCAAGCCTGTACTATGCTCAACCAACAAGAGCCAGGAAGTCAAGCACTGAGGCTGACTCAACCCATCCTTCCTGATTCGGCCATGATATCAAAGCCAGTGACGGATGCCATTTGTGTTTTGTGTTTCTTTAATAACGTAACTTCATTTCAACAATGTTTTGAGGATCAGAAGTGGTAAGAAATTGGTGACTTCCATGCGATCCCAAACAGCGTGGCATATAAACATCTCAAAAAAGCAGTACCTCAACCCGTTTAATAATTTCTGACTACAGAGGGGAAACACTCAATAGTGCTCATGGGGGATCCAAACTGCAGTTGTGCTGATAAATGAGCTACTGTAGAGCTTACAACTAAGCTGAAAGTCAAGATTCAAAAGTATACTGTAATCCTTACTTGGATGTGTGACATTCTGAAAGGCCACGTATCAGTAGAACGATGAGTAAGTTACAGCCTTGTCTAGATATAGTTCCTTCATCTGTGCGAAATGTAGACGCAGCCTTAATTATTTTATTTTTTTAAAAAACAACTTTAATTTCATCAGACAGACAATTGATTGTCTCGAGAATCAAAAATGTTAGGGTTGACCTTTGTTGTGATCTGCAGAGGCATAAATTGAAAATGGAAGCTTTTTGCCTATTGATTAACCAGAATGAGGTACATTGGAGGTAGCAACCCCCGGCATGCCCCCACCCTCTCCAGCCCAGAGAGGAGGGAGGGGAATGGAGGGATTCACCCTGGCCCACTCAGCAATGGGAACTCTGGCACAGTGGCAGCAGAAGCACTTGCTGTGTTGGGATTTCCCTGCTGCTGGGTAGGCCGGGATGAGTTGGGGACCCCGGGGGAGAAGGGCTAGAGTGTGGAGGGGATCCCAGAGGCACGTGGGGGAAGGGAATCCCCAGAAGGGGGGGGGATGAGGAAGGAAGGAGATGTAGGGACTCAGACCACCCAGAAACAGGGGAACCGTGGCGCAGTGGCAGCAGCAGGAGCGCTCGGCAGGCCAGGGTGAGTTGGGGACCTGGGTTGGGGGGCTGGAATGTGGCAGGGATCATGGAGGAAAGAGAAGGGAGGAGATGGATGGACTCACCCTGGCCAGCCGAGCAACATGGGAACTTGGGTACAGCAGCAGCAGCAGGAGCGCTTGCTGCACTGGGATTTCCCTGCTGCTGGGATAAGTTGGTCTTGGACCCAAATCATCTGGTGGGGCGGGGGTGGGGGTGAGGGTGAGGCCCTGCAGAATCAGGCCTATGAGCCAGCAGACTTCAACAGAATATTTATAATTTTTCCATGGGAGAATCGGGACCCTGACCTTAGGCCCGGGGGAAGGGGTTAGCAGGGCTCCAGGTTGGGGGCAGATTGGGTGAAGAGGGGGATGCCAGCCAGACTCTAGATCTTTCAGGGAGGAGGGCAGGGCTCTGGATCATGTGGGGGATAGGGGAAGGGCACCAGTAGGGCTCTGGAACTGTCAGGGAGGGGAGCAGGACTCCAGATTGGGTGTCGGGGGACCGATCAGGTGGTGAGGGGGGCACTGGAAAGGGTCTGGCTCTGGCAGGGAGAGGGACAGGACTTCAGATCCGGTGGGGAGGGGGGCACCAGCAGGACTCCAGATTGGGTGGAGGAGGCAGATTGGGTGGCCCCTCACCTCTGGGGGTGGAGGAGGAGGGTGTGAAAGGAACATTTCTACAAGGTACAGTGCATCTGTCCTGCCGGGGATGCGCTAGGCTAGGGGCTTTGCTGTGGACACTGCAGCCCCCGCACGCAGAGCTCCCAGGCAAGGGACGTATGGGGGCTTTCAAGAGGGCAGGCACCCAGCCTCAGCAATTAGCATGGAAGGTCCCAGAGCTCAGTTAAAGCAATAAGTAGGAAGACTCCCTTCCTCGGAGCAGAAAGGTGCCAGACAAGGATTAGCAGGTAGGCTTGGGCATGGGATTGGGAGGGCAATGAGGAGCTCCCTCTCTGCATCAGCTGGTACTAGCAAGGCAGAGATTGTCAATTGTCCTGATTGTTGGCTGCACTCCATAGGTGCCTGCTTGTGCCTCTGGGAGTCTGCCTCCAATCCTGCAATTGCCAGTCTCCTCCCCTGCATGTACCCATCTGTCCAGTTAATGTTACACTGCTCTGCACCTTACTTCCCACCCAGATGTTTTTCTTACATACATGTACCAAGTACTAAAGCTTTTCACTGTTTGAAATGTTTTGACATCTTGCTTTCAACAAAACAACAACAAAAAAGAAGTAGATTGCAGTCCTGAACCCATTAAAATCAGTGACAAACCCCCATAGACTGTAGTGGGTGAGGATTGCACCCGTAATATTTAGGTGCTCTGATGACAATGACTACAGCCAGTTGCATGATGCAACTGATAATCTTCAGCAGCTACAAAATGACTCGGCTTGTATATACCAAATCTGAGATGCAGCACCTCATAAATTCCAGGGCTGATCCTCCCAAACTGGTTTCCTCCAATCCAGGCTGATTCTGAGCTTCAGCCCTCACTGTATTTCCACTTTCCAGACCTGAGCCCTGACACTGCTGAATCCTGCTCTGTATCCACTCTACGGTGTAGCCAGATCTCACAAGTTTATTACAAATCTCATATAATTAGTGTTTTTTCTTAAAATCTCAGCTCTTGGATTCACCTAAATTCATGTGATTTTTAAAAAAAATGTTCATAGCCATCAGGACTGCAGAGAAAATGTTGAGTGCTGAAGTAAAAGTAACTTTGAAAGGCTCAGAAACAAAACAAAAAAGTCAGATATATTATTTTAAAATATCTCATGAATTGCATGCCAACCTCATGATTTTTGAGCATGTGAGGTTAGCAGTACTGAGTACATGTAAATAGAGATAAAAAAACGGGCAGAGTTAAAGAACGAGTAATAGCAGAAAATCAGTTGACCATGTAATGCCATGGCTAAAAGAGCAGGCATAATTCCATGAATGGAGAAATAGCTAGCAAGAGATACTACATACGTATGGAATTGTTGAGATCATTGTTGTAATTACTGTATCCAATCCAGTGCTGAGGTCCACAATTTTAAAGGGATGTTGAAAACTGAATGAATCCAGAAAAGAGCTACAAAATCCACTGGTGCAGGGCTCTTATTTTCCTGTGACTTTTATCATTTGCAGAATTGTTAAACCTGTGTGCGGCAGGGCTGAGCCACAGTGGGGCTCTGGCCCTTTAAGAGACTTACCACCAGCATGGCAGAGGTGCAAGCAGAGCTGCAGGTGCTGCACTGGAAGCAGGAGAACGCCTAATTGAGACGCCTGTGTCTGGGCATGGCGGTAGCCTGCCCAGGAAGACTGAAGCTGAAGGCAGCTTAGTGCTGAAGAGGCCGTTGTGAAGACAGGAAGCAGAGAGGGAGAGCCGGAGGTGGCTGTCTGTCCCAGGGAGAACCAGGGACCTTGTGAGTACAAGCCAGAGGGTATTGACTGGCTTGGGGCACTGTATGCATATACAGACTGGGCTACTTGAGAGAATATTTTATTTTATTTTATTTATTTAAAACTTGTATCCCGCCCCTCCTGCCCAAAGGCAGCTGGGGGCGGCGAACAACACAAAAGATTTAACAATAAAACATTTTAAAACAAATCAACAAATTTTAAAACAAATCATAAAACTCACCCTCCCTCCCAAACTATGTGGAGATTGTGTGACAACTGAGACTGCCCATAGAGACACTGAATAAAGGACAGAATGGTAGAAAGCCAATTCCCATACTGAGAGTGTGATTTATTGGGCCCTGATCCTACATAGATTTAGGACGGTTTTAGACGAGACGCAATTGGCGGCTGAACCCTTTATGAGCCGCCATTGTTGCCGCTCGTCTAAAACCTTGGCGCGCGCGAACGCCAGATCTCTGCCGCATGAAGCCGGCCCGGCAATCCTGCCCCTTACAAGGCGGATCGCCGCTGTGCCGGCTTTACGCTGCACTTCCGGGTTCTTTGCCCGAGTGCGCACGCGCAGAAGGGTGCGCATGCGCACAAACACTCCACGCCGTGTCTGATGCTCTTCTGAACATCAGACACGGTGTAGAGAGAAAGGCAGGTGCCTGATGCTGGCACTGAACGATCCTGCTTGTGAGCGGGATCGTCTAAAAGCGCCCTTACTGTGGGCAAGCACCACCCTTCTGTGTCTGGTGAAGAATAAGGGCATCCCCAATGCTGGCCATCAAGCCAACACTTTAAAGGGGGATTGACCCGCAGCAGGGAGGCTTGCATGAGTCTCTGAGATTGAAGGAGGAGTACTCTGCAGTTGCAGACCATGGAGTAGCTTGTGAAGCTACATGAAGCCAGAGCTGCAGCATTGTAACAGGGAAACAACAGGTCAGCGTACTCAAGCAGCAAGAGACTTGAGAACCCCATTGAGACAGTGTAGGAAAAGAGGTAGAGGGATCCTCGTGAGAGGGTTGCCCCTACCATTTGCTACAATTGTGGGGAGAAGGGACACTTGCAATGATGATGCCCCTCCAGGGAGACTAATAGGGGATTGCAGATTCTGGGTAACCAGAAGTGTATGGTTGGATCCCAGGATAAAGCAACCCAAACCCCAAGTTCTGTTGAATGTGCAAAGGTACAGGGGCTGTAAAAGAAACAGGCCCTAATGGGATAAAGACATATTGTGAAAAGTGCATGGGCACTGGGCTGAATAGGCCAAGAGCGACTATGTCACAGGGAGTGAGAGTCTAGCGAATGGGGAACCAAGGGAGAAAATAAAAGGGAATGATGCCCCCAAACTAGAAAAAAGGTACTGGGCCATGTCAAACTGACTGGCACTTGTGCACATGCCCTTACATAAAGCACCAACGAGGGTTAAGGATTGTGACTCCAAAGAAGCAGTGTTTGGCTTGTAGACGTCTAGGGCATGTGAAGTGACCATGCCCAGACAAAGGATCTCAGAATAAAGGGGCTAGGCTTAAAGGAAGAGAACTTAAGGAAAAGGGTCAAAGGAAACACCAGATTGTCCAGACTAGAACAACAGGAGCCATGTGGTAGAAAATCTTCCTGAATGTCAAGGGTATGGTAAAAGAAAATGAGGCCATACAAGAGGAGATAGAGGGGCTGAGAGCCTCTCAAGACAGCGTTAGCGGTGTGCACCAGATCCCCATGTAGTTTTCGTTTTCGTTTTGTTATTCAAAAATGTCATTTTCGTTATCATTAACGACAATGTCGTTTTCGTTGTTATCGTTTTTATCATTGGTATCATTTTTTTTATCAGTATCGATATTTGTTATCGTTGTTGGTACCATTTCGAACAAAGATTTTATTTTTGGTATCAGTATCATTGGGTGATTTCAGACGTTACGAGATCACGCTCAACCACACTGAACCACGCTCAACCCCCCCGTGGGGCCAAAGGGCCCTGAACGTCTGAACGGCGCGCGCCAGATGTTCATCACGCTCAATACCCACATGGGGTCGGTTTCAACCA
>QEPC01012762.1:4998913-5036542 GCA_003113815.1 Sphenodon punctatus
GCCTGTGGAATACTAGTGCAGCTGGTGTAGGGATTGCGGGGGGGCCTGAGTGGTAGGAATTCTGGTATCAATTCTCCCCTTAGTCTTCTCTTTGGTAAGCTAAACACAGTGCCTGTGGAATACTAGTGCAGCTGGTGTAGGATTGAAGAAGCCTTACTGTAGGATGCATATCAAGGAACAGAGTGATTTTTGATTGGGGACCACTGAGCACTGAAACGGAATGATTTGGGGAGCCAGAGCACTGAAATGAGGTCCAGTACCCCCAGCAGTGGCAGTCTCCCCCCTGCCATCCCCCCATAACCTCCCGCTTGCCCCTACCAAGCTGCTGAGGATCTGAGTATGGGGACTCAGCTCTGATAGGCCCAAAATCTGGTGCACTCTGCCCACCCCAAGCCACGCCCCCTTGACCCATTTCCAGCGCCCCGGCGCCTTTGCCGCCGGCACAGGGCCACTAAGTCTAGATTTTCCCAGGCCACTTTGATTTCCCAATCCGCCCCTGATGAGGTCGATAGCAACTTTTGCCTTGCTAGTCACAAGTATACGTGAAGAGGCGATGGGCCAATAGGAATTTCTCCAACAGCCCGGCCTAAAAAGCATGATAAGTCATAATATCTCTTATTGGTGGCTCAATAGTGGCTGACTCTATGAGGTATACACTGTCTCCCAAATGAGTACGGCTAGAATTAACAGAACAGAGTTTCTATTCCGTCTGTAGTCAGAAGTTATAGGTTGTATGTCGTATGTATTTTGTGCTGTGTTGTCTTTTTATAGGCCATGGCGAAAGCTAGTGCCACAATAAACTAAAACAACACTAATAATAATGACAATGATAACGACATTGTCAGTTTTGTTTCTTGTTATCGTTTTTGTTATTTTTATCATTAACATGTTCTTGTTATCATTCTTATTAACATTAGCATGTTCTTGTTATCGTTTTTGTCATTTTTATCATTTAGCATGTGCTGGTACAGGCTTGAGTTGAGTGAAACTCCCTAACCCTAGGGCTGGGAGCCATAAAAAGGAGTGCATAGCCCAGAGAGGCATATAAGGCTGAGAGCCAATACAGAGACCCAAAGTGCTCAGGTGAGGGGGACACCCCACACCCTGCGTGGGACTGAGAGCCCTAAAGAGCCAAAAGCTCAAAATAAAGGCTGAGGGCCTAGTCCTGGAATGGATAAGGCTTGGGTGGAGTGTGACTCCCCAAACCCAGGGTGGGGAGCCCTAGATGAGTGACTGTGTGTGTCATTTTGCACGTGTGCAGAATGGCTGCCATGGCTCTTCTGCACATTTTTTTCATTTCATTTCAATTTAATTTTGTACAGCTGTCTCGTGGCGGCTTACACTCACAAATGAAATACAATATAAATACATAATCTAAACAGAACATAATATAATACATAATCTAAACAATACATAATAATCTAAACATATATCAAATGTCAACCCAATAGCAGTCCACTTGAAAGAAAATATACAACCCCAACCCCCCTCCCGCCCCAAACCCCACCCCAACCCCTGCTCTCACCAGCCAGCCCCAACCCTCGTGCTGCACCCACCTCACACCTGGAGCTGCCCTCGGAACTGCTGTCCTCCCTATTCCAGTTCCCACCCATTTCACCCTACAACTCACATCTCCAAGAGGCTCTGCTACAAATGCACAGGCCTACAGCCCTGCCAACAGCAGCAATATTTTAAGCTGGCCCAACGGCGCATTTTCCAAAATGGCGCCAGCAGCGTCAGCACCATTTTGCAAAATGGCAGCTGGTCTGTGCATGCTCAGTCGGGTATGCGCAGACGGACTGCCATTTTCCAAAATAGTGCCAAAGGCTTAAGAGAACCCTCAGAATACAGCTGTTAAATTAATGTGGGAACAAGCAGGAGAACCCCAATTTAGGGAGAAACATGATCAAGTTCAGTGTCATTTTAAAGTGAGAGCAACAGTCCATACTGCAATGATAACTAGCACTGCCAAACACTTTGCATTCGTAAAATACATCCATAATGTATGCTCTGTGGTGGTTTCTCTTCAGAATGTTGTGGAATAGGTGGATGACTCTTCTCATTCATCATGAGATGACCAGTCATCTGTTGTTTCTAATGTTCTGGGACACTTGGATGTTTATGCAGTTGTGCACATCATGACAACATTTTACTAGCCCCTCCACATGAACACAGTGCTCCCCCACCCCTACTTGCCCAAAGTCTCGTCTCCCTGTATGTGCTGGAGATTTATCAACCTTATTCTCCCATATACAGCCCCTCAGTACTTGACTGTCTTGTTCTGCCAAACCTATATGAAAGCTGCCCCTTGATCTTCTCCTGTTTTCCACCTTCACTGTTGCCACCAACCTGCAAAGGAAAAAAGACTGGGACTGAAAGAGCAAGGTTAAGTTTGGATGTATGGAGTCTAAGTTGTATGGGAGCACAATATGCAGTGTGTACATCATCTTTGCTGCTGTCATGACACGCAAATTAAGGCCATGGCCTTGACTTGCAATTTCCATGTTTTTTTGAGCAGGACTTACTTTGCAAAGACCTCAATTCCTTTCTTAAAATCGAAGCTTTTTTGAGTATAGAATAATATTAAAAAGTATCCATTTAATCTTATGGTTGCATGTGGAGTAGATTTTAAAGCTAATATCAAATTTTGAAATGTGGGACTCAGCCCAAAAGCATCCAAAGTTGCCTTTTTGAAACCCGGCAATTCACTCTGTCAAAAGCTTTTCCAGAATTTAATAAGAAATTGAATCAGTAGTTGATTCTGCCGGAGAGATTAGATCTAGTTCTCTGTGGATGTTATCAGTCAAATTACAAACCCTTTTTTATCTCTGTTAATATATTTAGGGATAACTAGGGCGTCTAGTTGCTAAGGCTGATGCATACATTTTTACAACTTGGTTCCGTAACAATATAGATCTGTGTATGATGCACATTTCGATCCGTACCTGATTTTCATTTATATTTGTCACATTTTTATCCTGTCCTTCTCTATAGACTCAGTGTGGTTTACAACATAAAAAATATAAAATACAATAAAATACATTAAAATCTCTTAAAACCCCCACATCACCCCAACCACCCACTCACCCCATCCTTTATCCCCACCTACCACCCATCAGTCCTCTTCTCCAAACCCTTGTACGCAATCCTACCCAACCCTATTCCTGCTGGTCAAACAGAAAGATCTTGCATCTCCTTCAGAAGATGAGCAGGCTCGGGCTTAGGCAGACCTCCAAGAGGAAGGAGTTCATTAATGGTGGGTCGGCAATCGAGAGCACCCCCCTGTGCACCCTCGCTGTAACAACTTTACAGGCAGTTGCCACTTCCAAGAGGGTGCTCTCGACTGACCTTAAAGGCCGCGCCAAGGTTGTACGTTGGCACCGACCTTATTCAATATCTATTTGGGGGACTTAGTGGAGTCTTTGCGGACAGTAGAGGGTCAGTCGCCCAAAATTTTGAACAAAGAAATGAATGTCCTTTTATACGCAGACGATATTGTACTCCTTGCACAAAGTAGAAGAGGCCTAATGAGACAACTTACAAAGCTGGTCCAATACCGTAAGGTGAATATGTTGGAGATGAACTATAAGAAGTCACAAATATTGGTCCTCGGGAAGGGAGGGTGGGTGCTGATGAAATCCCACAGGTAAATAGGTCCGTGTGCCTGGGTATGTGTTTCTTTAAGTCTGGTTCTTGGGAGTGCTATGCCTCTCAATTAGTCCTTAAAGCTACTGTTGCAGCTAGGGAGATTCTCCATTTGGCTTGTAGAATGAAGGATATCCCGATCTCATACGTTCTGAAGATTTATACTGCAAAAGTTCAAATTTTACCTACATATGGGGCGGAGTTGCTAGGAGGGGAGTATTGTAGCAAACTTGATATTGTTCAGAATAAATTTCTCCGGAGCATCTTAGGAGTTCCGCAGGCAGTACCCGGAGCGGTTGTTAGAGCAGAAACCGGGATAAGCTCAGTTCAGAGGCTTATGGTCCAAAAAAGCCTGTGTTACTGGGCAAAACTAGGTACACGTAGTGAGTCCCATTTAATATCACTGTGCCTGAAGGAAGAGTTAAAGCAACAGTCATGCCCTACATACCCCTGGATCATGTGTATTGTGCATCAGCTGGGGAAAGCAGGGTTGTCTCCAGATTTCCTTTTGGGTAAGGATTTCAGACACCAGAAAGAAATTATTAATCTCAGGCTGGGTGATATTATGCGCCAGGACGATCTGGCCAGAATTGCTGAGTGGAAAGTAGCCCCCCATTTCCGGAGCTTCAATGTTACCCATGCAGAATGGGTTTGTCTTTGTGATGGTAGGGCTGTGAGGGATGTAGACCATATGCTATTTTCTTGTCCTATATATGCTGATTTGAGGCAAGTCTGGTTATCGCCATTGTGGGAGGATGATTTATTCTTACCCATTGATGTTAAATGCCAGTAGGTGCTCGCCACGACTGATGAATTAGTTTTAAAAAGTGTAATGATGTTTGCGCATCTTGTCGCCAAAAAGAGGGCGGACAATTAGAAGTTAAAGAACGCAAACTTAATAGCTATGTATGTAATATCGATGGGCTGGAAAGTATGGGGTTGGGAGACTATTATCTTGGTAGATTATCTGTTTTTATAGTTAAGTAGAGACAATTGAATGCAATGTAGTAGTAGTAAATTTATTAATTTGTTTGGCCATAGGCCGTAACAAAAAGTAAACAGGTACAATAATAAATTGCTTGTAAACACAGGATTTAAAACATAACAGAGATAATACGCTAAAGTATCCAAACCATACCAAAAAAAAAAAAAGGGATATAAAAAATTTAAATTTATAGTGACATTACATTATATTGCCTTACCCTTCCCGGGGTGTATGGCGATGACATTTGGCCCCTGGATTGGCTTGAAAGTATTCTCTTTACAATTTATTGCCTTATCCTTCCCGGGGTTTATGGCGGCAGCATTTGGCATCTGCATTAGCTTAGTATTGACCTCATTGCTATAACCAACCAGTTGCAGGTTACAAGGAACTGCCATATTAGCCGTAGTGTCAGCTTGGATGGAGGAGCATACCCAAATCATGCATTAAGTGAAAAACTCCCATAAAGATGGATACACAAAAATAAACACATTTCGACCCTGGAAATCACCAGGCTCCGCCCACCTTGTTCAAATTCATTGAGCCTTTTTCTTTCTTAATTCTGCTTGCCGTGCAAAATATGCAATGGACCTGGTGATAGTCACATTTGTGTTAGTCAATAAATATGACAGTTTCCAGTTAATATCCCAGTGCTCTTTCCCCGCCAGTAAAGGTGTAACATATTTCCTCCTCAGTAAATCATTGTGCAGGCAGTCAAAAATATAGTGCACAGCATCTTCGATCTTATTTACAGAAACGCAAATTATGCGGAATGCTGGGAAATCTCCCTTCTATCACAGCGGAGGGGAATAGCTGCGATCTCAGTCTGGTGAGAGCAGCTCTGGTGGCCGGATTCTCCACATGGGATAAGTCATCTTCAAAGCAGAGATTTGAATGCAGTGGTTTGTAGTTGCATCTTATTTGTCTATTTTGTATTTTTATTGTTATTTCATGTTTGTATTGTTTGTTGTTTTATGTTGGGCATATAGCGAAAGCTTGCCCATAATAAAACTGAACTCCCCCCTCCCCCGTGTGCCCACAATCACCCCCCATGTACCCCCCAGGCCGCTGTGAGCATTGGGGGCTGGTAGTGGAGCTTCTTCTGGAAATGAAACTTAGCGCTACATTTGGTAGGAGGGGGGTATGGGAGGAGACAATTGAGTGATGGTAACACAGATGGCCAGTTTTGATTGTCTGGCCAAGTCAGATGGCCAGCTTTTGAACTGGCTGGCAGGGAAAAATAAAAGTGTCTGCACTGCAGCCATTTTGTGACCATTCTCTTTGGTGAATTGGACTGCATGCTACAGTGCTGCTGGATCTGCAACTAATCGGCTGGGGAGGGAGAGGGCTGCCTGTCCGGGCCTGTCCATAGGGCCGATGATGGGGGATGGGGGTTATGTTTACCCTTTACCATGCCATGCAGGGTTTTTTTAAAAAAGTTATTGGGTGCCACATTGTTGCCTGCTACTTGGTTGGCACTCAGCACCATAAGGCCAGAGGGATCTCCCTGCCTGGCTCCACTTCCTAAGTTTGCTTGATCTGTTCAAGTAACTAGTGCCACAGTACCAATACCATGCCAAGAGGGTGCCCCTGGGCCCAGTGTGTGTGTGTGCGTGTGCGTGTGCATGTGTGCAAGAGAGAGAGAGAGAGAGAGAATGTCTGGTTTCTTAATTTTGTGACCGCTGCTGGGGGCTGGGATTGCTGGCTTTTGGTGGGATTTATTTCTCCATGCAGTTGCAGACTGTTTTGTGGGATTGTTGTATTCTTCTTGAGCAAATGTCCCTTGCTAGCCTGCATTTTTGTGCACTGCTTGGTTGGCATAATGATTAAAGTGGGTGCCCTCGCTGCTGATGATGGGCCATGCTGTGGGTACACTACTGTTGGTGTTGGGTTTTTTATTTCTGTACGCAGGTGCACTTTGGTTTGTGACTGGGGTTGCCTTCTGGAGTGATTGTCCCACTCTTGCTAGCCTGCTTTTCTGGGTAGTGCCTTGGCTATGGGTTCAAGAACTGATTAGCTAGGCAATTAAACATCTGCAGCTGCTGCACATGGCAACAACACAGGCTGTGCCAGGCGGCACTGGCACTGACATGGCACCTAATAGTTCCAAAGTGTTCAGAAGTTGGACACACACACACACCCGCCCCGGAAAATTCCAGTTCCAAAGTCCAAAACTTCGGAACCAGCACCAAAGTGCAACCGAGTACCTAGCCCTATTCCTCAGAACTTCAGAATTCTGCCCGAGTACCTTGAAGCACTGTTCGTTACAGCACTAATTAAAACCATGTCTATTATTGTGCAAATTTAGTGTAGTGTTAAGTAAAAACATTAGTCTTTTTCTTGTGGATTCAGACACCTTTAGGATTCACACAGTTGATGAATGCCGACTGATAATTTAAATGGTGTATCTGATTTTCTATCTTTTGGAATATTGGCATCTGACCATTCCACTTTTGTACCCAGGACACAATTACAATTTGGACTCAAGCGAGCAGCTAAATTGCTGCTCGTACAAAGTTTCACCATATTGGGAACTAGGTTCTATTTCCCGACTAGACCTGTCACGAAAAATCTCATTATTTGTTATCTGTGTCGTTACTAGAGGTGGGACCCTGGGCCCATTACCGGCTACCGGATTTACCGGTTACCGGTTCTCTGAAAACCGGATTCCCNAAAGGCTTGCAGTGCCCTCCCCAGAGCCCACATGATTGGTTCTGGGAGGCAGAAGGCATTGAGCAATTGCAGGGTGCCATGCAACTGCCTGGGACCTGCTTGTGCTACTCCTTGGCCAGCAATTACATGCATCAGGTCCTTCCCCATGACAGACCCAGTTCAAGAGGTCAACACTGTTTCTGACTCTGAGATGTCTGTTCCCTCCTCCCCTCTCCACATTTCCCTTCCAAAACACCTGCCAGGCAATAACAAAACCAATAATGACTGTCATCATAGTTATTGATTTTGTTATTATTTATCTTCAGTATAATTATTGCAATAATGATAACAAAAATGAGAACATCGTTATCAATATAACGAAAACTAAGTGCACACCTCTAATGCTTCCTACAGTTCCTAGCGTTAACATTTGGGTGTTGAGCCCAACCATCCCCCCCCACACATGGCTTACACACAGGCATGTGCGCATACGTGCATGTGCACCATAGTCCCTATAGGGGGGCTGCATATGGGGTGCATGCAAGTCACGGGTCTACATGCTCGAGCACACTGTGCACTGCCCACACACTGCGCAAAGCTTGGGATCAGCACCTTTCTCTCCAACTGTGCCCTTAATAAGTAGAGAGAGAGAGCAAGGGCATAGCTATAATAGAGACAGTTGAGCACTGGGGCCCACAAGCCTGGTAGGGTCCATTCTCCCTGGTACAGCTGCATCCCCTGCTACTGGAAGAGTGGTGAGGGGAGCCATTCCATCTTCTCCACCAGAGCCCATTTCAACCTAGCTATGCACCTGAGAGAAAAGGTGGTTGCTCATTGGCCCCTAATGTAAGCAATGGTGACAAAGTATTTTAGATGATCTCTTCTGTTGGACCAACTACTGTTGGTTAGAGGACACAAGCTTTCAGGCAACCCTTCCTCAGGCATGTAACATGTCAGAACTGGAGACTAAGCAAATGCAGGATAAGTATATATATAAGTAGGCCTTTGCCTTCTTAATCTGCATTTATTGTTATCCATTGATTCTTGGTTTTTAACACCATTATGAATTATTTTTTTCCTCTTTGTTTTTAAATGGCTGAAATCCAGGAAGGAGGTTGCTTCCCCTGCTTGGTGGAGATTTGGAATGAGTAAACTGGATCATTGAACCCAGACCCATCATTCTTTCTGGCTTGGTTACTAGCAGGTTGGACACTTCATGGGACGTTACAAATATCCCAACTAAGGATTAACTTGTTTTCAGGTTTTATTTTCATCAGAATCATTTGAGCAGTAGGTGAAATGGAGGAATTTGTTGATAAACTCAAAGGCCTCTGAGGCATTAACTATTCAACAGCCAGTTTGTGTGTTTGCTAGGGTGATCCTAGATGGGCGCTTGAACTTTGAACCTGTGTGAACACATGGACAGAAGGGTTGCATGCATTTCTGGGACAAAAATGTTTGTTGTCTTTGGCCCTTTTTAAACAGGCCACAGCTGCAGGGGAGGATCGGTGTGCAAGCCACAGCGGGGGTGGTGCGGTGGGGCGGTGCACATGGACGCACAACAGTCCCCCTGCATTCCCACACACGGAGCTACCGGCGTTTTGGCCAATTGCTCCATGCATGGGTGGAGGTGGGTGGGCATGTGTGTTTTGCAGGAGCACACACACACACACACACCCCGCAGCATTTACACAGGAGGCACCCACACATGCCCACACAGCGGACCTGTGTGGACATGCATGGGTGCATCCCGTGTAAAAAGGGCCATTGTTAGGTTTAAAAGATGCAGGCAGCAACTGTTTGCCCACATCCCCAAGGGGGTTCCATGTACAGCACACAAGTGATACCAATACACTGGTCAGAAGGGTTAATTGCCTTAGAATGGGAAGAGAAAGAGGGATAATCTGTGTGGAAAACATGCCATTGAGGCAGCAGCATTACTGAATCAACGGCCAGCCACTGTGGAACAGGCTTCCACCAGCAGGCCACTAATGATGAGACAGAGATTACAACTAACCGTGTCTTGCTCACATTGGCATCTGCTCACACTTAACCATGCTAGTGCCATACAAACCACAAGGCAGAGAGACCAAAGCGCAAAAATTAACAGTAAGTGGGGAGAGTGGAAGATTGGCTAGCTCCATTATGCAACCTCGAATAATATTCATCCAGATTCATATAAATCTATTGTAGAGTCTGAGTAAGGACGGGGAGGGTGCTGGATATTTTTAGTGGTATCTGGGGTTCATCTCTAATGCTTGTTGTCTTAGATGAGAGGCGAGGGGGGGGGGGAGGAATCTCTGCAAAGATCCATGTGGCTCAACAGTCCATACAATTTAAGGGTTTTTTGAAGCTTACACTGTCTACACTATTGTCATGTTCACAGGGCCAGTAACATGCATTCAGCTCTGACTGTTGAACCTATAAAAAATGTGTCATTTTGAATTGTGAAGATGAAGTATAACACAGTGAGATATGTTCAGCTTCCTAATGCCTTAAGAATATTATGTTCACTGTATAGTTATCACACACTCATTTCTGCGAGGCATGCTGTTTCTTGTACATGTCAGCCGAAACGACAGGAGCTCTATTCAAAGACAGATGATTCGCCTCCTGCTGTGCTAGCAAACAGACACTCAACAAGACTTGACTTTCACCGCTAACAGGCACGGACATAGAACTTTGAGTACGAAGCCTCAAACTGAAAGAATGTGTTCAGAAGCCCAGAGCTTCAGACTCCAAGTGATAGTCTGTGCTTCTTAGTCAGCTAGCTCAAAATGGCTGTCTTGGTTGGCCTTGTTCTTTCCAGATCTTTATTGCAAACTGTGAAACCAGGGAAGAGTCAGAATATGCAGAGATATAACCTGTCTAATGGCAAGAGACTGGCTTCCCCCACCCCCATCCCCCCAAAGCTCTGGCTCAAATAAAATACGTGATTTCCATCCCTATCCAAGACCGTTTTTAATACAGAAGTCTGGGTCACTTGGTGTTAGTGTTGTGCTGCGAGTTGCCAATCTAACTTCTTTTTTCAGGCTCTGAATCAGGTGATAATACTCACTGTGCAGAACTTTAAATATTCCTTTCTTTTCAATATAAAGGCTTTGAAGGAAAAGACCAGCTGACTGAAGAGCAAGAGCAAGTGACTGAATGGAAATTGGGGCGACTGGAATTTACTTTTTGCAAAGTTTACCTGCCACAATAGACACATCTTTCCTTTTGTGTCTATAAACCATTTTCTATCTTGTGTTGTTGATCCATCTTTCACTCCTTCATCAGTCATTACTCCAGCAAAGCTTCCATTTAAAGTCAATAGGCGATTTGCCTGAGCAAGGATACTCACACTGAGCCCTCGGCAAATGCGTTCTCTTCAAATTTATGGTAATGGAGATAAAGATATTCATAAAAGCAAAGCCATTCCAGAGCACACCAGTTACATAAGAATAAACTTTCCGTGTTTCTAGTGGCATTTTATAAAGGATTTATTCCGAAAGAGACAACAGGGAGAAGGAAGCCCAGCTATTTTGGCCCCATCTGAGCCTTTCACAAGGAACAATCTACATATTGTTCTCAATAGCTTTCTATAAATTTGAATACATTATTTAGTCCTACCCAGTCATTATCTAATTAACTCATTCCACTGAATCTTTTCAATCACTAATTAGCTAGCCAATTACTAACATTACCAAATTAACTACATTTCAGAATGGGTTTAGACCCTTATAGATAATGTCATAGCATAAAACATACAGGATATCACGCCTGGTTCCATTCTCAGCTTGAAACGGTGGCCTTCTGGAGTAAGTCCATTGAAGTTCATGAATTTACAGTGGTGCAAGTGCAAGGAGAATCATCTTACATACAGAAAGATTAGTGGCTGTATATAAATATCTCGTAAGTTTATTTTGTGCAATTGGTCAGAACTAGAATCTCTCTCTTTTTCCTCCCTCCTCCCCAAAAATATACCTTACAGTAGTTACTCCTGGGTACATTCTCCTTTTTATCACCTGAGATATAATCTTGAATCTGTTTTAATTATTGTTTTCTCATTTAGAGAATCAGACTTTTTAAAATTAAACTACAGATTTATAAGGAAATCTCACAGCATTTATTGTCCTTCCATTGATTCTTAGATGGGAAAAAGTGAACATTTCAATACCTTCTGCAAATCTGCACTTGAACTTAATATAATTTAAGTACAGCTTTAAAAAAAAACAAAAAAAAAATAAAGCACTCCAGCAATTGAAAGCAATGAAGAATGAGATAAGCAATACTTGATGTTATCTGTGACAGGGGGAGTCTATCTACATTTTCATACAAAAATGTCTCATTTATTTTTAAAACATTCAGAAACAGATGGGTTTTCTTTCATTTTTCTGTTCCTCTGCAAATTGACTGGCCTGCTTTTTCCCAGGCATGTCATTGGGAAAGTAATGTATTTAGAGAGGTGAGGTATTGGGGAAACTGATGCAAATGAGAACTAAAATAAACCTGAGCTTTTCTACTTCTTTTTTGCTCCTCGGGTCTGTCTGCTATCCAACTGCCAAACTGCTTACAATCCACTGATATTCTAGTCCGGCACAGTACTACTGGCACCCGTTTATCTTCAACAGTTGGTGTATGGTGTTAGAACATCATCTGTCATGGAATGTCTAATTCCTTAGACAGGAAATTCAGTTTGGAAAAAATTCTGACGTCACAAATGGAGAGCTGTGGAATTCTAATATGACAATCATTTACTCTGACAAGGCAAAAGGGATCGATTGTGGTTTAACCTTTGCTCCCTTCCCTAAAGAAGAGGTGACGAGCTTTAAGAGATTTTCTGGGGACTTGTTAATTTCTTTGGGGTGGGAGAAGGACTGGAATCTTGAGATGTCTGATATAAATCTACTGATTTATATTATACCCTTGAACATTTGATGGAGAGAAATGGGTATGCTTCACACTGCCCCTAATTTGCATGCATTTGTTTTATTAATTATTAGTTGTATTATTATGTATTTATATGAAAATTTGTAATAACCCACTGACTATCTTTGGGGCTGAGCTGGGAATGTCTGTGTGTGAGGCTCTGTGTACATAGAGGTTTTTATGTGCAGGACTGATGGCTTAAGTTAAAACTCAGCGGTGGAGACAAAGTAGTTAAAATGATATCAACTATTGTTGGTGGAAATGTGCAAGCTTTTGGACCTCACAGGGTCCTTCCTCAGGCAAGTATTCTCAAATGGGTGCATTAAGTTTGGCGCTAATGGGTGATTTCAGACGTGACGGGGCGCCTATTGGCCCCATCACGGAATCACCTTTTGATTCTCCACCGGAATCAAAACGGCCCATCAACAGACGAGCCGGCTGATTCTGGCGGGGAATCAGGGAAGGGGGAGGGACTGTATAGCGCAACGTGTGGCTGCACACACACACACACACACACACACACACACACACACACACACACGCTCCCCAGGCCACCCGATTCCATCCCAGGGTCTGGACCATGGCGACGGCGTGGAATCGGCGGCGGTAACAGACATTACCAGCCGCCGATTCCGGGCCATGGTTCAATTAACCACGCTTTCGGAGATGGTTCCCGGACCATCCTCGAAAGTGTGGTTAATTTACTCACCAACGGTGGTTCACCGTGGTGAACATCTGGCAGCAAGCAAGCACACGTTACGCGGCCATCTGCCACCACAGGGGATTGTCCGTGGTTGACCGTGATTGCGTAACATCTGAATTACCCAATGTTTTAGGCTGCTTTCTCACATTACCTGACCCCGGTGGGGGACTTCCGTGAGTGCCATCGCAGCTCTATTCTTATGGGAATTAACACACGTAGGAACACTCCATTCTGCTTTTCTCCCGCGACAACACTTGAACATGACCGGTTTCCTCAATGTAGCTCTTACAATCACAGGTGTTTTTTAAAGAGAAAAGTGGAATAGCGCATTCCTGTGTGTGCTGATTCCTGTGATAATAAGCCACGGTTGCCCTCATGGAAGACCAAGACACTTGGAAATTCCCAGGTGGAAGCAGCAATAGTCCCTTTCATAAAATTAAAGAATCATCTCTCACAAACACACTCACAACGTCTTATCTCTTTTAATTTCCAGCCTCTTCTGACTTAAGGTGTTATCTATCTTTGTTCTTTGATAGCCCTGCTTTTCCCAAGCTTGTTAGCATTAGAAAAGGTGCCCCACACCTGCCTCTCCAGCAATTAATGAGTCAGAGTCCCCAGTCTCCATTTCAGTTTCATTTCATTTCCCTTCACCGAGTTCTTTCTCCAGCTGGATTAATGAGGGGTTAATGACCCCCATTGTCTTGTGAAACCAGTACAAACCAAACAGTGCTGGGAACCCGGTACAAAACAACAAAATCCATTAATGTACCAGCCCAAAAGGTACTGTTGGAGGATATGTAACATTACAGGTTGAAGAAGGATGGATAGGAGGAGGCAGCAGCCCTGGCCGAATTGTAATAGGGACAGGTGAGGAAGCTGCATCCCCTGCTGTGGGGAGGTGAGCCAGTCCCCTCCCCCCCTTCCATCTTCTGCATCCCAGTGCCCATTCCATCCCAGCTACACAGCTGGGCAGCAGTCAACAAAAGAGGAAGTCTAGCCAAATAATATCTACTACACAGAATGCTCACTCAAGCACTGTAATTAAAACTGCATTTCTCCTACTCTGGACTGTAAAAATCTACTCACCTGCTTGCTTCTAAGAGTGGAAGGGTGGGGCCACTTTTGGCCCCACCCCCTCTTGCCAGTCCGCAGTAGTCTTTTATGCCTGGCTGATGAATATTTTACAGCCATGTCCATGCAGCATCTCCCGGAAGCTTTGTTTACACACGATTCCCAGGTTTTCTCTTAAACTGCAGCTCATCCAGGCCACCGGCTCCATGCCCATAGCTAAACTGAATGAGCTTGAGTTTATTAATTAACTTCTGAGGACCGACCGGCTCACGTCTAACTCAGAGGTTCTCAAACATAATCTAACAATGACCCCCCCCCCCCAAAGCAACAAAGGCATGCAAGGTAAAGTAAATCAAATAGCAATGGGGGTCGTGACTCTGTCCCTCCTTTTAACAAAGAAGTCACTGCCCATCTCAAAAGACCCATAATTGGCTTCACAGCCCTATTAAAGAGGCCTCCTTGTCAGCCAGCTCTTTGAAAGGTTCCTAAGCAACAGTCTTCCTTACCCACATCTGGGCTGGAATTGGAACCCTGACTGTCCAAGAGTTTTCTAGGCAATGTGGCTTTAATAATCTTATCATTGTAACTCAAAATGATTGTAAATCAGCAAATTTCTGTATCTAAAATTTAAATAGATCACCATTTCTGTTGCCAACAAAATTCTGACTCAAATCTAAGTATAACTCTGCCATTGGAGCAAGTGGCCTTGTCCTCCCTTGAGCCCTCTGCATTAAAGTCAGCCATAACTTTAGTCAAGTTCATCCTACCTCTTGGGTATAAACCCCATTGTTATATTCCCCACACATGCCATGGTATTTATATCGAAGTCTGTCCCATGCCATGTGGCCCATCAGGCTGCTGTGGTTAAGGCACCCCAGTTTCTGTGGTGCCCAAGAGACTGATGTAGCCAGCACCATGTTTGATCACCTTTGACTTCTCCAGCCCAATAGATCAGGTGCCCATTGACCAATTATGGGTCTTTTGACTGGAGGCACCATCTAATGAGAGACCAAGCAGGATGTGAACCCATTCCCTTCAGGGAAGTAGTTGTGTGCCTTAACTCCTCAGTCACCATACTTCAAGCATAGCATTTATATGGGTAAACTTTACATCTTTCCAATGCCTGGGTACAGAGGGCATCAGCACAGCCCTCTTTAGACATCATTAAACCTAGTTAAGCTTTTACTGCAGCACCTTGTAAATAAAAATCACTCCAGTCAGTCCTTTTTATGAATTCCCTGGAAGAATAGTCAAGAATTTTTTGTTTGTTTGTTTGTTTTTTAAACCTTCCATTCTAATATTTGAGTTGAGTTAAATTTTTTGACGATTTGGTTTGGAAATCTGATGTGGTAGAAGACGGATGTGTGTAAATGGACACCAAGTGCATTAGTGCCACCTTAAAGAATTTACCAGCTTTGTTGAGCATCCATCTATCAGCATTTCTTGAGAAACTATCCAAGTAGGATCAGTATAGCTTCCGTGTGTGTGTGTGTGTGTGCACGGGAGAGAGATTGGGTAAAAACAGATGTGACAGCAACCCGCTGTGGCCCACTTTGTCACAATTTGGACTGGACCTCATCTGCACATCGTGCAGGTGCTGCCAGATGTTGGCCCAGGATTGCCCTGGACTGTCTCAGTGACTCTGACCTCAGAAAACCTCCAAGGTCACAGCCCAGCCTAAGGCCCGCCCAACCAGGCCAAAGTGGGCCACAGACAGCGATCACATCTGTTCCCAGGTCGGTCGGGTCCACCATGGTCGACCGTCATTGACAACCATGGCTCCCGTCATGGTTGGGCACGGGCCACTGACACAGCATGGGAACAAGGGCAGCCGGCCTCACATTTGGCATGTTCCCTGCCTTCACCAGCACCCCAGCCGCAGGCATGTCTGTTTGGCACCCCAACTCAGTCCAGACCATGTCCGCCACGGCTTCCTTCCCTAGGCCAGGTTGGGCTGCCGCCATGCAGCCATCACTTCTGTTTTTACCGGGTATGTATATGTGTTTTGCAGATGAAGTAATCTTGCTATGTGTGATTAAGTTTAATGGCTGAACAATGTTGCCTTTTTGACATTTTAATTATATCTCCTAGTCCTGAGGATTTTGGATTAGAGTACAGAGTTGTGATTGGAACCCAATAAAGAAAAGGAAAACCATCAGTTCAAGTACCCATTCCAGCCTCCATATCATATTAGAGTTAGAAATATAGATCCACCTTCCAGTGATCATCTGGACTCATTTTTAAAATAATTAACAACAACAAATTATAGTGGGGGGGTGAGGTTCTACATTGACATCATTAAAGCTGATGCAAATGTACTATTTTAAGATAAAAGCTGCATGTTCAAAAAATATAAGACACCTTCCAGAAATTGCTCCCTGGAACTAGAGAAGTCTCATGCCAGTGCAGATTTCAAATTCAAAGTCTACCCTAGATGAAGAATATTCCCAATCTAAGGCTTGGATCTAGTTAAAATTAAATGGACTATTACACTGTAATGATGAATAGACACTTTAAACAAGAGTTTTAGGTTAAAGTAGCAGCAGAAATACAAAAAGGCTCTTCTTCCGCCTGACTCCAGTCTAACACAGTTAGTTACTACCTACCTCCGCATCCTAAAAAAGCATGAAAATTGTTTACCTGTTGGAGATGTACTTGCTGTAACACACTGGAAGCTTCCAATTACAGCATTCCCCTCAAGATGAGCACTTGGCTACATCAGCACAAATTAAAAAGGTTCAGATTTACCTTGAAGGGAAATAAGAGAAAAGTAACTAAAAAAAATAATCCAAATCTTAGGGCCTGTCTCTTATACACATCTAGATGTGTATAAGAGACAGGACAGGTCCCTGCCCTAAGGGGCTTACAATCTAAGATAGACTAGGAAGGGGAGACAAGTGGGAGATACATACATTCCAATTTTACAAATGGGGAACTGAGGCTGACAGATGGTGACTTGCCCAGGGCTACCGTACCCAGTGAGTTCATGGATACACCAGCATTTGAACCTTAGCCTCAGAGGCCCAAGCTCAGCACCTTAGATTGCAGTGGTTCTCTAAATGTCCCTATCACAATATTAGACATTTCTAGCTTACTGCAGAAGAAAGACCTATCCCGGACCCTCACAAAGAAAGGGTTGACTGGAACATCTCCATGGCACTCCAATGCAGACTTAAAGTTGGACAGTGGTTACAGCCAGACGAGCCTGGCTGGGACCGATCCTTGCATGCCCCAGGGTGGGCAATTTCAGCCACCACACTCGGGGGCCAATGTGGAGAGCAGGGCAGATGGTCCATGTCCCCGCAGGAATGTTGGGTGGGTCACTTTTGTCCACACACATGGGCACCCACTATCCCACCCCTGGTCACGACATGGCCATGCGGGAATGCTGACAGCGCTCACTGCTCAAAGGCTCGCAGCAGACCCCGCCGCAGAGCAGGGCAGATGGAGACTAGGCCCATGAGTGGCAGCGTGCTACTGAAATTTGGGCAGCCTTACCCCAACCTTGGGTTAGGTTGCTATGCCCCTGCATCCTCAGCCTTTTCCAGAGGACGCAGGGTGTAGCAGTCAACTACCCACCCCTGGGCGGAGTGAACATCTGGCAGTTGCCGGGCATACGAGTCACTGCATCTCGTGGCAACAGTGCCCAAACTGAGGTAAGGCTGCCCAAATCATGGTAATGTCTCATGTTGCCTTGCCTCCATCTCATTGCACAGGTAAGGAGCTTATAACCACCACGTGTGAAATTGCTGACTCCCTACATCAAGCCACAGCACTGCACTTTCTAGAAAAAAAAATTAGCTGATTTATAGAGGAGTTCAAAGAAGTTTCTTCTTTGAAACTTGAACATAACACCTGCAGGTCCCTATTCCTTGAAACAATGTGTAATATTTTTATTGACCATTTTCTTGAGACTGTAACTAAACCACAGTGAAACCCTGCTTCATACTCAAATAACTCAATTATTTCCATAATATATAAATTAATAATAAATGCCAGGTTACATATTGTCACACCATCAGCACAAAATAAAAACCAGAGGTTTTTAAAGCATGAGCCTGTACAGTAATGGCACTATATACATAAATACAGGGAGGCACTGTATTTCTGTTTTCCATGTTTAGACTGTAAGCTCTTTACAGCAATGACTTTCTCCTACTAAATGCGTCTGTGTAGTGCCCAGCACAATG
Organism: Sphenodon punctatus; assembly: GCA_003113815.1. Taxonomy (NCBI): domain Eukaryota; kingdom Metazoa; phylum Chordata; class Lepidosauria; order Sphenodontia; family Sphenodontidae; genus Sphenodon; species Sphenodon punctatus. The sequence goes on from QEPC01012762.1 coordinate 5,017,065, forward strand.
GGGTCTGATATCAGTTGGGGTTTCTACTTACTACTGCTATACACATAGACCATGATCTGACTCAGCCCCCACCCCCTGCCAGCACAAGGGGTTGTATGCCGATGGACGGGTCGAGATAGATCAGGCAGCCAGGAATGGGGGGGGGGGCGCCAGCGGGAGCAGAGTTCCACCAGCCTGTGGCCACACCCCCTCATTAAACGGGGGAACCACACTCCCTGAGCTGGTGGTAGAGCGAGGAGTACTGCCCTTTCAAGGGATTCACAACCCCAGAGCAGACTCCCCAGGGCTGGTGGGAACCCCAGTGCGGTTTACCACCCCCCGGGGACTTACACCTGCGCAGTCGCAGTCCCAAAAACTGCTTCACGTGCTGGCCTGGGCAGCCCCTGAAACCAGCCCACAGCACTCACCCTCACCAGTGGGAGCCCTGGACAGTTCCCCATGTGACTCGACTCCCGTCCCAGCACTGTGGCACAGTGAGTGGGAAGGGAAGGGTCTCGCAGGGGCCTGTCGAGGGCTCCTGTGATTGAGGGTGAGTGCTGTGGGCCCAGGGCCGATTTCAGGGGATGCCTGGACTGGCCTGCAGCAGCTTCGGAGNCGACTGCTCCAGGCGGTGGCAGGAGTCATCGCTCCAGGTGGGCCAAGGAGAGGGTGGAGATACAGATGTGCATCCGCCTGGCCCCTCCCCAGTGCTGCATATAGTGGCCCTGCCTCCCAGTTGATAGGTTGCCACGGTGGAGCTTAGCCTGTGCTGTGGCTCAGGTTCGGGGATTTCCCAGAGTCACAGCTAGGGCTATCCACTACACAGGCAGGAGCCAGACTGTGCTAACATCCGGTGGGCGTATATAGGCATGACGGTGACATCTGGGTTAATCTGTGCTAAAAAAGATTAAACTGTGCCATCGTCATGTCTGAAAACACCCACAGTGGACCTGATTGTCATAGGTTACAAGGTAATCTGCCCTCCAACTGTGACAGGTGCAGAAAGCCCATGCTCTGATTAATGTCAATGAGAACTGTAGCTGCTTTGGAATATCTTTCTAATAAAAAGGAGGATAAACTATACAGAGTGTGGAATCCTGGGGGAACAGGCGTGTAAACGAAGAGACAATTTGTTTATTAAATAAAAGCAATTGTTTAGCTGCAAGTTTGATTCTGCTAATCATTAAGATAATTTATGTCACTTTTTTGTTTTTAGAAAGGATTGATGGTGCATTATCACTTGTTATTTAGAAATCATTATAAAATAATTTCACTCCAACAGGCTTAATCGATGGCATTGCCTAACAGATTATGACCCCCATGTGTACACAGAAATGCAAGTAACTGCTGCTCTAACAAACACTTTAAATTTACACACACAAGGCTCTCTGAATACTTGAGATATTCATTTTCAGTTGGCACTTTTAGAAGGGAAAAAAAATACTTCAAAACCAAGTCAAGTCGGGCTGCAACTTGAGTGACTGTAACACTTGACCCCCAAAAAGCCCAATCATATCTTTCAAGTGTCAATCTATGTGACAAATATGAATTTCCTAACCTTCAGCTTTAAAGAGCCACAGCAAAAAAGGTCAGAGTGAAGACTAGAGTGCATTTTGTGAAGAGGTATCAAAGAACCTGGGAAAATTAAAAGATGAAAAAAGACTTGTTAAAGGTTCATTGGCTAAATAAAATCAGGTTGAGATGATGTTCCTTCCCTTGTTGCAAACAATATCGGAAACTCAGATTGATTTATTTTTAAAAATAAGGAACAGTTTGTTTTGTTAAATAGATGTGGTTTGTATTTTATAAAAATAACCTGGAATTGGGAGCTGAACTTCCTCGGTGACCCCAGTTCTATGATGGATTGAAAGAAAACCCCACGACCAAACGCCTTTGACGGAATCCTGACCCGGGTCCTGCAGCCTAGGGCCATGTGTACACGAAGCTGGCTCTGAGCTCCATACCAGAAATGCTCTAGTCTAACCTTTTGCCATGGACCACTTGCATTCTCCTTAAGTCACCCAGTTTCTTTTCTGAGGAAAGGGGTGGAATTCAGCAGCAGGGTCTGCTGTATGTGGGTAACCTGAGGATGAAACAGGTGAGGGAGAACTCAATGCAATCAAGTTTCTCACTCTTACCTAGCCCCCAGCACCTTCCCCCACTCATCACAATCACCTCCAGCACCACATCATACCCTGGAAGATCTTGTCCTAGACAAGTGGATCACGGGACTCTGGTGTAGCAAGGCTGTGGTGGATTCAGGTTCCTGTCCCAATTATGAGCCCCATAGGGCAAGAGGGCAGGGTCTCTAGACCATGTGGGGCACGGCTTACCAATGAAGGCGGTACCACCTCAACTTCCACCAGGGAAGCTTGAAGCGTGGGTGGACCTTAGGGCCAGGACTCTGCCCACTCTGAAAACTTCCTTCTTGGGGGTGCTGTTTGCAAGCAACCGAGTGCTACTAGGAAATTTTCGGAGTGGGTAGGGGCAGAGTGCTAGCCCCGCTCCCTCCCCCACCCACTGGGAATACTTTCTAGCAGTGCTCAGATCTCTTGTAAAGGGCCCATGCTCATGTGGGAGGAAGGCAATCTCACATTTAATGCCATTTGTATTCACTTCTGTGGAATGAATACCCTGCAATTAGGAACCATGATGGCAAACACACACAATACTGTGCCTTACAAGTATCTAAATTATCAGCAGCTCATAGCAGTATCCCAGATACATTCAAAATCACTTAATTGTCCGTGCATCATTTTAAGTTTGACATGAATTATTGTTATTTACAGCTTATTATATTCTTCTTACAGTGGAGTGGAAGCTTGTTAAAAACCTAGCAAATAAGATTTAGGGTCTTTGTCAAGAATTTACTTATGACTTCCCAATTCAAGCATAAGATGTAAAATAAGCATAACATATAACAACAAAGAAAGCCTTATAGGACGACCTTATGTTTAAAAAAAGGGAAATGGTTTCAAATCTTTCTTCAGCCTTTTTAGAAAGTTTTTTAAAATAAAAATGATTTACAACCTAATTATGACCCTTTAGAGTACCAGTTTACCAGTCCAGCAGGGCAAGATTTTTTCCTCCTCTTCCAGTAGAAATAGATGTTTGGGTTAGATATAGAAACGTGGGCATGTTTGTGTATTTGGCCAGAGAACAGGAAACGAGGTGATGAAGTCTCACAGTTAGTATGTGGATCTCTCTAATTTACCACTCGAAAAAGCCTACAGTTAAAGAACAGGCTAGCTCGTAATATATTTAAAACCATACCTGACATGACAAATGAAACAGAATAAATGTATACAGCAAGTGAGACTTCCAGGGAACATGGGGAGACTTTCAGCACTTTTGCTGACAGTGACTTTGCTGTCAGTGGCCTGTCTCTCTTGGAGGCAGCTGTCAATCACAGGCCATCTCTCTCTCCCACAGGAGTTCATTGTGCCCGCAGACAGTTGTGAAATAACTGCTCCTAGGCGTCAGAGCAGCAGATGGAGTGTATCTGTCAATCATTGTCACTAATTATTAACTTCTGTCACTCAGAGCAAGGCAACATAGCTCTGCCTGATCCTCTGTGATTTGATCTGCTACGCCACCTCGGAGACAGACAGCTCAACCTTTCATTATGTGTCACACACACAGCGCTTTGCTTGGTCAGCCCCCGTGACTCAGTGTTCCAGCAGAATTCTATTTTAACCACAGAACATTACAGGGAGGAGGCCGACAAGAAGGATGCGTTCGGATACAATGGTCACTCGATTCTGTAAACATTTTCAAGCTAGATAAAATGGAAAGGTGAGGACCTCCATTAGGGATAAAATGAAGAAGGTAAGAGAGTCTAAACGCACATGCCGATTATTAACTCATTATTGTCACACAGCAGTTTCTATGTGTTAGTTATTAAAACATGAATTAGTTCATCTGAAACAATGAAAGAAACAACAAAGGCTAACCTTAGGGCTAAATGAGTCCCATTTATTTTTTTCTCGCAACAATTCTCATGAGTTCAGGCAGTGGGATTTCCTGCTAATTGCCCAAGCCCATGATGAATTCTTGGTGAGAATTTTTTTTATTATTTTTTTAATTAACTGCTCATGCAAAAAACCACCACTGAGGTTTGTGCATGTGCAAATGGCGACCTCCCTTAACCAAAATGGCAGCAATAGCATCACCGCCATTTTGGTTAAGGGCAGTAGCCGTTTTGTGCATGCACATCTTTTTATTATTAAATAAAAATATCTTGCTGTGAATTTTGCAAGATATTGTCAGGCATCCTGAGGTTCTTGGCTTGGAACCGGGATTTCAAGAAGATGACTTGTTTTTGTGAGATTCGTTTCAGCCCTCCTTTAGACCAACTAAAATATTTTCTGACAATGGATTTGTTTATCATTACATAGTGACCAAGGTTAGAGGGGGTTTATGTATACAGCTAAGAGACAAACAGCATCACCCCTTCCTCCTAGAGAGAGATTATTTTAAGTAATCATTGTTTGAGTGATCCTATCTTTGATTTTTTCCCTTGCTCTTCAATTTTGAATGCAAGTTATCATCATCACTACAATCTATTAAATTATTAATTACATAAATAGCACCAGAAATGTACCTGGTACTGAACGGTTGTAATTACAGACAGGTCCCTGCCCTAAGGGGCTTACAATCTAAGATAGACTAGGAAGGGGAGACAAGTGGGAGATACATACATTCCAATTTTACAAATGGGGAACTGAGGCTGACAGATGGTGACTTGCCCAGGGCTACCGTACCCAGTGAGTTCATGGATACACCAGCATTTGAACCTTAGCCTCAGAGGCCCAAGCTCAGCACCTTAGATTGCAGTGGTTCTCTAAATGTCCCTATCACAATATTAGACATTTCTAGCTTACTGCAGAAGAAAGACCTATCCCGGACCCTCACAAAGAAAGGGTTGACTGGAACATCTCCATGGCACTCCAATGCAGACTTAAAGTTGGACAGTGGTTACAGCCAGACGAGCCTGGCTGGGACCGATCCTTGCATGCCCCAGGGTGGGCAATTTCAGCCACCACACTCGGGGGCCAATGTGGAGAGCAGGGCAGATGGTCCATGTCCCCGCAGGAATGTTGGGTGGGTCACTTTTGCCCACACACATGGGCACCCACTATCCCACCCCTGGTCACGACATGGCCATGCGGGAATGCTGACAGTGCTCACTGCTCAAAGGTTCGCAGCAGACCCCGCCGCAGAGCAGGGCAGATGGAGACTAGGCCCATGAGTGGCAGCGTGCTACTGAAATTTGGGCAGCCTTACCCCCACCTTGGGTTAGGTTGCTATGCCCCTGCATCCTCAGCCTTTTCCAGAGGACGCAGGGTGTAGCAGTCAACTACCCACCCCTGGGCGGAGTGAACATCTGGCAGTTGCCGGGCATACGAGTCACTGCATCTCGTGGCAACAGTGCCCAAACTGAGGTAAGGCTGCCCAAATCATGGTAATGTCTCATGTTGCCTTGCCTCCATCTCATTGCACAGGTAAGGAGCTTATAACCACCACGTGTGAAATTGCTGACTCCCTACATCAAGCCACAGCACTGCACTTTCTAGAAAAAAAATTAGCTGATTTATAGAGGAGTTCAAAGAAGTTTCTTCTTTGAAACTTGAACATAACACCTGCAGGTCCCTATTCCTTGAAACAATGTGTAATATTTTTATTGACCATTTTCTTGAGACTGTAACTAAACCACAGTGAAACCCTGCTTCATACTCAAATAACTCAATTATTTCCATAATATATAAATTAATAATAAATGCCAGGTTACATATTGTCACACCATCAGCACAAAATAAAAACCAGAGGTTTTTAAAGCATGAGCCTGTACAGTAATGGCACTATATACATAAATACAGGGAGGCACTGTATTTCTGTTTTCCATGTTTAGACTGTAAGCTCTTTACAGCAATGACTTTCTCCTACTAAATGCGTCTGTGTAGTGCCCAGCACAATGGGGTCTGATATCAGTTGGGGTTTCTACTTACTACTGCTATACACATAGACCATGATCTGACTCAGCCCCCACCCCCTGCCAGCACAAGGGGTTGTATGCCGATGGACGGGTCGAGATAGATCAGGCAGCCAGGAATGGGGGGGGGGGCGCCAGCGGGAGCAGAGTTCCACCAGCCTGTGGCCACACCCCCTCATTAAACGGGGGAACCACACTCCCTGAGCTGGTGGTAGAGCGAGGATTACTGCCCTTTCAAGGGATTCACAACCCCAGAGCAGACTCCCCAGGGCTGGTGGGAACCCCAGTGCGGTTTACCACCCCCCGGGGACTTACACCTGCGCAGTCGCAGTCCCAAAAACTGCTTCACGTGCTGGCCTGGGCAGCCCCTGAAACCAGCCCACAGCACTCACCCTCACCAGTGGGAGCCCTGGACAGTTCCCCATGTGACTCGACTCCCGTCCCAGCACTGTGGCACAGTGAGTGGGAAGGGAAGGGTCTCGCAGGGGCCTGTCGAGGGCTCCTGTGATTGAGGGTGAGTGCTGTGGGCCCAGGGCCAATTTCAGGGGATGCCTGGACTGGCCTGCAGCAGCTTCGGAGCATCAGGGCACCCCTGTCAGCCCCCCACCCCTTCCCTGGCCCCGCCTCCTCCAGCTCTCCCTGCATGACGCAGTGCCTGGTGATGGATTTGGCACTGTGGCCACTTCCCTTCTGCCGGCGCAGCTTCTCCCGGTGCTGGCGGTTTGCTGGATCTCAGTCATAATAAATACATTAATTAAATCAATAATAGTAACGACTTTCCTGAATATTAAAAGCTGGGTGCACCAGATTAGTCTCACTACCACTTCATGCAAAATTGGCATGAGGAGGATGCTCCAAAGACACAACTGAAAACTAGACAGTGGTACATTGCCTGTCAGAAGGTGAATAAAGTCAAACAGGCTGATCCAAGGTCAGCACATGCAGCAAGTGCATGCAATGCATGCACATACGTTATGCATGCACCTTGTGCATGGCCTGCATGCATTGCACATGGTACATGCTTCATGCACACACATGGTGCACTTGGTGCACACATGATACACACGGGGGGGCGGGCTTTGGGGATCTGGCCCTCAATGGAGAATGTTTTCGTTTAGTCTGTGGAGAAATATGGGCCCTTCTCCAAATATGATGGAATTGCTCTAAAATATATTTAAAACAACAAATTTAGGCTTTACAGAACAAATAGAACTGAACTTCAACCCAACATAAATTTTCTTACTGAAAGAATCTTTTATAGCATAATTTCTACTTGCAGCTCTTGTTTTACAGCTAGCTGTTGGAAAAAGCCCAATGTTTGCAGCTTGGAGATAAAGCTTTTCAAATCATAGCACCAGACCAATTAAGAGATAATCTTTTAAAACAATCCAATACATTTTATAGTGTCTTGGTGCCATTTTTAGAATTCGGGGCGGGGGGGTGGTGGTTTACATACGATTACATGAGGTTAATATGAGACATTTTAAATGAATGTATTTGCTTAATGTTAACCATGAGCATCTGTTTTGTTTTGTATTTTTTTTAAAAATCCAATCGTGTCACTGACATCATTGATGTAACTAATGAAAAATAAATAATGTGGGGAAGGTTTCAAAGCGCTGCCAGTGTACAAGTATAAAGTACAGAAAAGCTATTGTTTGATGCATATATGTGCATTACTTGCTTGCACAAGCTTCTGCTTTTAACATCCCCAAAACCAAGGTTTTCTTGGTGATGAGCTGCCCAGCACAGGAACTTAGATTTCCTTTTATTCTGGAAAAAGCTAAGAGAGTTTTCTTCATAAAGCTTTGGGGTCTGTCTTCTCTGGTACTAAACAGTTTCTCCCTTCAGGGAAAGAAAACCTGCAACTTTTAATTTCTGCACAATCAGTGACAAATCTAGAATGTTTGCAAAGCTTCTAGAGGATTTGCAAAACATTATAAAGCTTCAAGAGCTTTTGGAAAAGCATACAATTTTAGGGTGCATTCCTATGAGTCTCCTCTCCCACATGTTTAAATTCCTACAGAAGATCATTGTTGAGCCTTACCCTTCTTCCCACATTACAAGAAATCAGCAGGAGGGATTTAACGCCATACTCACCATTGTTAAACCCCAGTTTTTGCCCTAACAATTAATTGCAGGTTACTTACAAACCAATCGTGCAGAATCCTGTGAGCTAATCTATCGACACAAGAAAGAAAGTTGTGGGGGAAACAGTTTATGCCTGGTTTTTCATCTGTGAATGCACCCTTAGTGTATAAGCTACCTTGCAACACTGCTGCCCCCTTTACTCTCTCCCCTCTGTCCCTCAGCCCCATGCCATTCAGACTAGCTGATTATTCAGACTGGCTAGTCACAATATGAAATAAACATCACTTGGTTTCCTCTTTTCCTCTGCCAAGCCCAAGAGAAGCAGAGCAATTGACACTCAGATCGCCAAAGATTCATATTGGATTTGAAATAGCTTGATGAAATGTGAGCGTTTCGATTAGTCCATAGTTAAAGATGGAGACCTTTTCGATTTCCACATTGGCGACAATGGAAAAATGCAGTGAAGTCCATGCCTTTACCCAAAGGTTTCCAAGCTATGGGTTGTGACCCCAAGTGTGGCCATGCCATTAGCAAATGGGGCCACTGGCATACCTTTAGGTTAAATGTTGGGAGGGATGCCTTTCAGCTTCAGAGAGAAAATTCTCCATCTACTGAAGTCAAGGGGAGCATGGCCATCGTCTTCAATGGGTGGAAGATTGCATGCTTAATGTTCCATTGTTGAAAGGCAAACATTCTCAATGGATGTTTTTAGACGGATGTTCTCAATGGATGTTTTTAGATGGCCTGCTGGAGTCTGGAGCTGCTCCGGGGGCCCACCTCCACAGCCGCCAGTTACCAGCTCTGCCTGGGTCCATATCAGACAGACCAGTGGTGTCCTCAGGCCACGGTCTGCCTACGCGCCCTCCCACCACCACCACACACACACACCATAGAGTTGCAGGCGCTCAGCCAGTGTTCTAAGCTGGTGACTACAACTCCATGGTACCAAATGGGGCAATGAACAGATGGGTTTGGAGTTGCACCATGGGTCCGCCCAACAGGTGGGCAGCAACCTCACATTTGCCCCAGGTTTTACAGGCCTGTTCTGCATGGCATGTTCCTGGATCTTCCAGAGCACTACAGGCAGGTGCAGTCACAACCTGCTCCAGACTGAACATCTGGCAGGTGCCTTTAAGACAGACTGATCAACTGGGAGGAATGCGTGTGACTGGGAGCACTCCTGGAGCTGCCATCCATCTGTTTATATCCATTGTCTGTCTCTGCACAGAGTTACAGTCCAGGATTGCTATGAGAGCATGATTCTTTCCCTCGTTCCTGGAGTCCCAGTGCGACAAGCTTTTCCTCACCCCAAAACCATTAAATTAAATTAATTAATTAATTTAGTTAGTTAGCTATTTAGTTATTTCTATCCTGCCCTTCCCCCCAAAGTCTCGGAGTTGCTAGCAATAGCAATGCAAATACAAAAAAAATATTTAAAGATGAAACTCATTAAAATATGTTTGTTTTTTTTTTAAAAAATCAATTGAAAACAAATCCACGAACTCTATCTCTGCCTGCCCAAATGCCTGGCCGAATAAAGGAGTCTGGAAAATGCTCAGACTCAGGCTATGTTGAACCTCTGGGGGAAGAGAATTCCACAGCTGTGGAGCAGTCACCGAAAACGCCTCTCTGCGGGCCCTCGCCATACAAACATGATGCAACGATGGAACTTGCAAGAGAGAGTCCTCAGCAGACCTTAGAGAATGCGATGGAATATAGACAAGGAGGTGGTCTTTTAAATATGTACGGCCCACACTGTTCAGGGCTTTACAGGGTTTTGTCCCACAGATTCAATCGTTCAATTAACCAATTAAAGAACTGGATTGTTTTGGTTTTTTCCCCCACACCAGAACTCTAGCTGAAGTACTGAATCCTGGAAGCTCTTTCTCTGGGGCTCAAAGGTTGTGAGGGATGAGAGCATTCATATCCCACCACTCTCAAAGCTGGAGAGGATACATCCCTCTGCCCTCTATAATTGCTCATGATCGCAAGTGATGAATGCTATACTTTGGCATGTTTCTGTTGCTATCTGAGGTTACAGGATTATGGGTAAGTCTCAAAATGGGGTCACACCGGTAAAATGTTTGGGGTACCAGTGCCACAGCCTTAACTCACCCTCCTGAGGGTTTTGATACAATGGGTGATTTCAGACATGACGATATCACAGTGAACCACGCTCAATTCCGCGTGGTGGCTGTGATAGCGTCACGTCTGTTGGGGGAAACGGATGTTTCCCCCCAGATGTTACCACGGCTGGGGATTGCATTCGACACGTGAGCAGCCAAAGCGGGGGGACCGGAGGCCGCCGCGTGTTGAATGCAATCCCATGCCGGGGTGAACCCCGGCGTCACGTCTGGTCGGGCGCCACGGCCCAGGATCACCGGCAGGACCCCAGGCCGTGGCGAATCCGGCCCGACACAGCGTCCTCATTGGCCCCGCCGCCCGCCTGTCTCCCCGGAGGGTGGGCGGCGGGAGCGTGGAGGGGGCGGGGCTGTGCGGCCGCATGTTGCGCCGCGCGGCCCCGCCCCCTCCCAGATTCCCCGCCGGGATCCCCCCAGCACATCTGTTGCGGCGTGACGGGGTGACCCCGGCGGGGAATAACTAGGGTGATTTCGGTACGGGGCCAACGGGCCCCGTTACGTCTGAAATCACCCAAAGAGACCCAGGCCCAAACCACCTATTGTTTTAATTTGGCTACTGAAAATTTAAAAAAGGTTTTGCAAAACAAAACAAGCACAATATCATCTGTGCCTACCTCCATTCAAGTGATTTCCTTCCTTCCTGTTGAACCCAGAACACTCTCACACAAAGGATGAATGTGTAGGAAGAAAATGAGAGGAAAAAATCAGCTCTAATTAAAGTTCCTGATGGAAACTTTAGCTGACAAAGACCTAAAAATCTCCAAATTAACATTTTCATCCTTTCGGTTCACACACGCACACACATTTTGAGAAATAACTTTCAGTATCTTCCATTACAAGAACTTTTTGACAAGGTTCTTATAGGGGAAAAATAAAAGAGTTGGTGACACAAAGAGACCTTCTCCATATAATACTACTTTATTTCAGTGCCTGACAATCTGCTGTCATTACAACTAGAAGCACATTTTATTTTCTCTCACAACCTTTGACAAGCAGAATCACTAACAGCATTTTTGTTGAAGAAACTTTTATAAAATATTACAATCAATTCAATTGTATTAACACATTTGAACCTCTAAGTTCAACACAGTGGAAAACACAATACTTCTTTATTACATCAGCTGTCTGGTCATATATAGATCATCAGTAACTAAAGCCAAAAGTATTGGGAGTCCTATTTATCCCGAGTTAGCAAAAGAAACTATCTGACAGTTGAAAATGAAAAACTACTAATAAGCATTGTGGTTTATTGAAAAGCTTAAACAATGAGATTAAAGAAACTTCTGCAATATTAAGGAACGTATATGATCCTATTTTACCTTGCTTGACGAATTCTTCTGGGATCTCTTATTCTGTTATACAACACCTAAAGTGTGGTATTATGTTAAGAAATTCTCCTGTTCTTCCTATATTCAGAACGCATTTAGAATTTAGAGGCAGGGTTGTTATTTTTTTTCCTTGTGGCATATTGGATTCCGCAACAGCATTTGTATTTTCATTGAAACCACTTGCCCATCTTGATAAGCAGAAGGAAGGAAACCGGGCAAGGGCTCTCCCAAGCACTTTCAGCACTTAGTGCCTTTAGAAATATGTTTTCGAAGGCTTTCTAAATGGCAGGAAGGAAGCAAATGGGGAGAATCTTGGGTTGAAAACCAGCAGATGGATATAACAGCGAAGGAAAAGAAAAGACATACATGCAGAATCCAGTTAACTTATGCCATTCTTACTACAGAACCAAGGAAGAAGAAACTACACAGTCACTACAAGGGATAAATGGGGAAGAACCATTTGAGGGGTGGGGGAATTGGGAACTTGGGGTAACTAGTGACTCTCATGGAAGCTCAGCAGAAAAGCAGCCACAAAAATAACATATTTGCAAGCCCTGTTTGCTCTTTAGAAATGTTTGGACAGACGAAGTTTTGTTCTCATGGTTTCCTACAAATTAAAGCCAGAAAGAGACGATTGTGATATTAGAGTCTGTTCTCATACATAACACAGGCCATGAAAATGCTTGGGAAAGTCTCATTAATTTAGCACAAAAGTTCACTTGTTTCTGTACAAGCTCATACATTTCACTGTGCATACAGGCACTGGCCGGAAAACACACATATTCATGCCCCAAAGTATAACAATTACATCCAAGGAGCAGAAACAATACCATGTGATTTCAGTGACCAATCAAACTAAACGAATGGTAATTCTAAATAAATACAAGCCCTTTGCAATCAGACTCAGAAATTAAGTTTCTTCTATTCCCAATTGAGTACCATATGCCAATTGTTGAACATTTTGCTCAAAGCCAGCTCACAAATGGAATAAAGACACTCAGACCTAAGTCAGGGGTGTTACCAGAACATTTAACAGTGGGTGGAGCCAGCCACATCAAAAAGAGGCTGGGCAAACAGGCTCTCCGGACCCTTCCCAAAAGGGCGGGGTGGCGAAGTCAGAAAGATGCAGGAGAGTCTCTGTGCTTGGTCCCTTTCCAGTGCATCTACCACACCACTTATGGAGTGTGGTGACACCACAGTGATTTTCAGGAGACAAGGCCGCATCAGTAAGGGCTGGGAGAAGTTTTACAAACCATTTACTGTTTGCAGCTTGTGAATACCAAGTGGTAGGTGAGGGTTGCTATAATGCAAACATAAAAATCTAAACATGCTCCCAGACAAATTGCAAAGAGGAAGGGGAAAAAGGCAAAATTCCTCAAACAAAATCCTTGTGCATGGTTAGACCAACTAGTAACCAAAAAGTATTGCTGAAACGCCAATACTAAATGAGGCAACTGTAACTTGATAATTTCGTCAACCAATTTTGCTCCTTGTCTGGGAGCAGATCACAAAATACTCAAATTATTTTATTTGAAATTCTTCAGCAATTTCTACTTAAATGAATACCTTCTGGTCTTTAGGACATTTTAAAAATAAAATCTTTGAAACACAGAGATTTTGTTTTGTCTCATAGTAGCCTTCTGCTATCTTAGGATTTTCTAACGTCCTGTTGTTTCCACTTTCTGAATGTTCTGTGCAGGCGAGGAACCAATTCAAAGTGAGTTGCAAATGTTATGATGTAAAGTACAATTTAAAATTTGTTTTGATTGAATATTCAAGCACTGAAGAACACAAGGGTTTGGTTAAAGTAAACACAAATTGGAACAGGCATTTACAGAATTCATTTCACCTACTTGATACTTACTTACCTCTAATACAAAGCAAGGGATTCAGGGCATCTATCAAAGCTGGCTCCACTCCACTGAGTGAAGGCACAAAGTGTCTATCCAAGGGAGAAAGCAGCTTGAGCAACATAGTATTCAACATCAAAATTAAAATTGAAAGAGCAATTGAATCTAGATTAATTTGTCCAATTCAGACTAGAAGTTCCGCTCAGTCAGCTCCGGGACTTCCTGTGTTTATAATACAACACTAGGAAGGCAGCTGGTATTTCATAAAACAAATACTTTTGTTTTTTAAATGACTGCTGCATGTAATTTTAAATTATTTTTATATTTGCCCTGTGTGAGTTCAGAGTGACTCTATAGACTTTGAAGAGGATATGTGAATCCAGAGAAACTTCACTAGATTTTGGACTTTGGAGAAGAAGAAAGATTTAAAGCCATGTTGTTTTAGCAAAAATATGATCACATTCTGTTATGAGACACATGAACATTACTTCCATCATATCAACTGGAGTTTTCATTGGGTATTTTCAGACGTGACGAGAACACAGTGAACCACGCTGAATACCTACATGTGGTCACTGTGCCCTGCACGTCTGTTCGGTGGCCGCCAGATGTTAGCCACACTGAATACCTACATGGGGTCAATTTCAACCACACTTCCCGGGCTCCCGGCGCAAAAATCGGCTGAAGCAAAAATCCGGGCCGTGGTGAACTCGGCCAGACACTGCGGCAGCATTGGCCTCGCCGCCCGCCCATCTCCCCAGAGGGCGGGGAACGGGGAGGGGGCGGGGCCGTGCGGCTGCACATTGCACCGCGCAGCCCCGCCCGCTCCCCGATTCCCCACCAGGATCCCCCAGCATGTCTGTTAGGGCGTGACAGGGTCATCCCGGCAGGGGATCAATGTATTGTTTTCATGACGGGGCCAATTGGCCCCGTCACGTCTGAAAATACCCAGTGATGTATGAAGAGAACTCAGTCTAAAAATGTGAAGTACTGGAGCACTTCTCAAGTCATCCAAAATAGTCTAGAGAGAGGGGGTAGTTGCCATGTTGGTTAAAATATAAGGGATGGAGACAAAGTAGTTTAGATAATCTCTTTTACTGGACCAACAGTTCTTGATAAGAGCATGCAAGCTTCCAGGCCACACCACTGCCAATGATTTTTACCCTCTTGGACTCCAATCCAAGATCCATGTGGACCAAAGCTACCTTTGTGCATGCACACACACACTGTGCACGTGCATAGTGCCCTGGGAAAAGTCCCCCACCTCCTGACTACATCACCATCCAGCAAAGGGGCTTCAGTGGCAGATGCAGGTGGCGGTACGGTCAGGAGGCAGGGAACTTTCCTCAGGGTACCATTCACAGTGTGTGCACACATGCAAGGGTAGCTTTGGTCCTCATATACAACATGTACATGAACACCTTGGATCAGGGCAATAATTTGTAAATGTTTTCATTTATGGGGGGGGGGTTTCTCAATAAAAGTTCCCTCTCAAGTCATTGCTTTCATAAAGATATAGGTCCTGCATTTGCTCAGTCTATAGTTGACTTTTTACATGCCCAAAGCTCACATACTCTCCCCAACAGTAGTTGGTCCAATAAAAGATATTAGGGATGGGACTCTGGGCAAAATTTCGGTTTTGGTCACTTTGGGTTCTCATGAATTTGGGTTCTTTTTTGGTTTCGGTACTATCAGATCTTTTGCATTGATTTTTGTACCGGATTTTTAACATTGCAGTTTTTCAATGGAGGACAAACCGCAATGTTAAAAATCCGGTACAAAAATCAATGCAAACGATCCAATAGTACCGAAACCGAAAAAGAACCGAAATTTCGGATTAATCTGAAATGGCCATTTTTGGGTACTTTCGGTTTTATCCGAAACCGAAATTCCCATCCCTAAAAGATATCATCCAAACTATATTGTCTCCAAGTCATCAAAAGGCAGAGTTTGAGCCAAAGCTCCCTTCTCCAATAAAGTCTCCTCATTGCCTATGGAGTTTTCATTTCCTACCCTATGACATCTTTTCGTGACTATTTCCATTCCTTGGAAGCACTGCTTCTCTCTCTTTTGCTAACAAATCTCAAGTACACAAGCATTATGCTTCCATCACTTTAGCGAGTGGAGTCCTTTCTTCTCAGAGGTTCCAATCATGCAGCTAGGAACTAGGTTTGCTGGCTCCATTTCCAGACTTCTCAATAACATGCTGTAAAAACTAAGCTCAGTAGGTCACATCCCCTCTCTGTGCCTTTGTTTTCACTTCTGTAAACCCCCTGATTCCTCTGTCTAGCCTGCAAACCCCTGTGCAGTATACAGAAAGTAGCCCCATGATATGGTTAGGAAGGAGGGTTGTGTGAACATCTGTCTAGGGTTTTATGGTCATACTCATAGCACCCGAGTCCTTGTCTTTGGAGGAGAAAGGGGATGCACAATGATCAAGGAAAGAATACACACCCATTTTAATTTAAAAAAAGGAATAATTGGCTGTTCTGTAAAACAGCATCTACTGCAACCACCACATATAGGAATAGGCAACCTGGTCACAGAGTTTATGCTCTGTGTCTTGGCAGAGTATTTCACATGCAAACACACTGCCTCATTTTCACGGCAAATGTTTTAGTAGATAGCCATTTATAGATGGTGTTCAAATTTCTACATTGCCATTACTATGATGGACAGCAGGAGTGGGAGATATTTATTAAATTATGCTTTTCCAAGGCTAATAGGAAAACACCTCTCTAATGTTGGAAAACAAACCTCCTGTATTGTCCATGTAAAAGCATCTCTTCCCTAACCTGATGAAAGGGTCATAGTTATTCCAGAAAGACATTTTTCTTATTCCCCAGAGAACTGAGACTAGCAATAAAACAAAAACAAAAAAACCTTCTTACCAAATAAGCAGAGATGTTTTGTGCCCTCATGGAAATGCAACAAACCTGATAGCCCTAATGTTTGATTCTGAATATGTCTGTCATGAAACAAGTGCAAGCCTTCAGCAGCCGCGGCTGCCTGATTAGTCTCACAGTCACTCCAACGAGCTATCAGCTTCCCAGCATGAAGTTCTACTGCATCACTGCTCCAAGCCTTTAGGCAAAGGATTCTAATAATGAGTCACAGTGCTGTGACTGAGGCCACACTTCTGCTCTGGTGAGCTGCTTGCTGAGAGGGACTGCATGCTCCCTCATTATCATTTTATAGGTTTTTTTTATTTGTTCTTTTGTATTCATTTTCCTTCCCCAAAATGCTTGGTACATTACAGCCAGAGTACTTAGCGCTAACACCAAGGCAGAAGGCATATGCCCCGGTTTAATAACCTTTCCACTATGAGGTACTGTCATAAACTTTGGGATCAGCCACAGCATTACAGAAAGGAATGCGTTTGTCACCAACTCCTTCTAAAATATTATATATATATATATATATATATAATGTGATTAGATTTATGTAGAGAACACATTGGTCACATGAGTTTCTCTTCCATTTATGGTGCCCTCAAATGAATTATTCCTTTGGTATGAGAGGGTGGGGAGAGGGAGTTTTCACCAGAGTGTCTGATGACAGGAGCATTAGAAAAGCAGGCAGAGGGGCAGATAATAGAGTCAAAGTGAGGTAACACAAAAAGGTGTTGTGGACAGTTGTAGGCACCACAATCCCAGGAACACCCTAACATGTTAGGGGATTCGGAAAAGAGAAACAACAACAAAAACCAAAGTGACTGGCTTGATCAAACAATCATTTGACACGGATGAAGGTAGGAAATGGAAGGCAACCATTACTGTTAGCGTGTCTCTGACGAGCATAAACAGTGAACACTAAAAATGAAGAAGTAGGGTCACTCAAGGGGATACTGGCCCTTTTTACATGGGCTGCAACATGGGTGCCAGTGCACACGGGCGTGCACACACACCCCATGCACACCTCCGTTTCCCCCAGTTGCTTCGTGCATGGAAATGCGAAGGGGGTGAGGGGGGGATGAGTGTTTCGCAGAAGCGTGCACGCACCCACACTCACCGGATGCAGGATTTACACAAGACGGTACCACTCATACCCATGCAGATCCGTTGAGTGGGCATGAGTGATTCCATCTTGTGTAAAAAGGGCCATAGTCTAAAATATAGTCACAGCCTATATCAATTTAAGATATAGATTAAATTAAGGAAAATTCAGGATGAAGCACTGTAAGTAGAGTCGTTAAGACTGAGGAAATAGTCTCTCAAGGTGTGGGAATGCCATCAATGAAGTTTTCAAAATTGTGTACAAAACAGTATGTGAAAAGAATGTTATGGCTGTGGAGTCAAGCATGTGAAAAATTGGCTATGTTAGAAAGTTGCCTGTGCAACTCGGTCTCCATATGCATATGCGAGGACTGAAACAAAAAGCAATTTTTTTCTCCTGAAAATATCACGAGAATCGAGAATTGTCACCGAAATCTCGGTACAATCTCGATAACAGAGCGAGATTTCGGTCAAGAAATTTTTCTTGAAATGCTATTTACCGCTTGTCATTTACCAGTACCATTTACCATATACCAATTTACTGTGTACCACTTACCATGTACCGCCTTCATCCTGGTAATGCAAAATGCTCCCAAGCACCAGGTTGAGAATCCCAGCCGTACAGCATCAGCCAGGGTCAGAGGGATGGGAGGTGGAGGCAGTGTAGCCATTGTTTTTAGGGACTCATGGTCCATTAGGAGGTATCCAGACCTCCATCTTGTGATCAGTTTGGCAGGAGTCGGGAGACAGATTGGGAGTGCTGCTAGTATACCGTGCCCCTATCTGTAAGGTGGCATCCCTACACGCTCTAGTGGAGTTCGTGTCGGAGATGGTATTGCAGTCCCCAAAGACTTTGGTCTTGGGGGACTTCAATATTCACGTCGACGCCAGTCTTGGTGGGGCAGAGTGCAAATTTATGGCTGCCATGGCAACCATTGACCTGTCTCAAGTAGTCATCGGCCCAACGCATGATGGGGGGCATACCCTGGACCTGATTTTCTGCACTGGCCTTGAGACGTGGGATCCATTGGTGGGGGAGGTGTCAATGGAGTCCTTGTCATGGATGGATCATTACCTCCTGCAGGCCTGTCTCCCAGTACATGTCTGCCCCTGAAGAGGTGCAGAACCAATTTGGATGGTTCACCCCCAGAGAATAATGGAGCCAGAGAGGTTCCGGAGTGCTCTTGGGGAATTACCCTCTGATCTTGATGTCTGTTCACTCAATGATCTCATTACTCTTTGGAATACCTTGCTGACTGAGGCCATCGACCTGACGGCTCCCAGGTGTCCACTTCCTACGTGTTAGTACCTCAGGCCTCCCTGGTTTGCAGAGAACCTGCAGCAACTAAGCACGAAGGGCAGCAGTTGGAGCAACGGCGGCATTTGCATACTGAAGCTGACAGATTGCATCATAGAGCTAGTTTACAAGCCTATGCCGTAGGTGTGCGAGCAGCAAAGAAGGGGTTCTTTGTTGCCCTTATAGCATCTGTGAAGTCTCATCCAGCTGAGCTTTTCCGGCTGGTGAGGAGGCTGGTCAGTCTGGCCTCTCTCCGCCTGGAACTGGAATTTTCCGGTGTCCCCTGCGACATGTTTGTTTATTACTTCAGATAAAATCACTCGTGTTCATCACAACTTTGATGCCAAGCTTATTACAATAAGAGAACCAGAGGTTATGGAAGCCCTGTCTTGTACAGTTTCATGGGATTTTTATTATTATTATTAGCAAGCGTTTATATAGCACCAGCAATGTACCTGGCGCTTTACAAAGTAATGGAATAGACAAGGTCCTTGCCCTAGGACTTACAATCTGAGAGACAGAGGGGCGGGGGAGATGAAGGAAGGTGAATAGAGGGAGGGACAAGGGGTGTAACATTCACAAAGATGCGAGGTCTCAGATGCATGTGCTTGGCTTGGTTACATCAAGAACGATGGCTGGTTGGTCCATGTGGTGAGGATATGAGTACACAGACCTCAGGTAACAGATTGTACTGGATGGAGGGTATCAGCAGGAGTTAGGTGAGGGGAGCGAGGAGTCGGGGAGGGCAGAGCAGAAGAGGTGGGTCTTGAGGAGGGATTTGAAGGTACAAAGGGAGGGGGTGAGG
>QEPC01012762.1:5056480-5073678 GCA_003113815.1 Sphenodon punctatus
ACACACACACACACACACACACCCTTCCAAATCTAGTTCGTACATATTTCAGTAATCTAGTCCCAAGAAAACTGAGGCTTTTGGAAAGAGAAGGGGAAACTGCTAATGTAACACGACACCCCTGGGTGGGTTATCAGCAGCAGGGATCAATCTGGGAACCTTTCACTCCAGCTGCATAAGACTCTACCCTCTGAGCTAAAATACCAGGGTCTCTTAGCTCTGTAAAGTAGCATGTTCATGAACCTATGGGTGATCTTCCACCCCCATGCCACTAGGAGGGCTGCTTTTGTGGTTAGTCAGCTACAGGCACATTTAGACAATATCAGTTTGTTGGTAAAGTTAAAGGTTCAGTTTTGGTTTTCCTTTGGAGTGGAGGTGGCTCTTGTTAGAGTCATTAATGATTTCCTGGTGATTTTAGAATGGGGACAGTTGGCCATTTTGACTATGCTGGACCTTTCGGTGGCTTTGGATTAGGACTGAAGTGAGACTTCATTCTATTCTCTCAAGAATCTCACGAGAATCGTGAAACCCTAGCAAGATCTCGGTACGATCTCACTACGGGTTTCAAGAATCTCTCAAGATTCTTGCTAACAAATATTTCACTATGCATGAGCAAAATGGCCACCAGGGCCATTCTGCACATGCATGGTCTTTTTTCAAGATGGCGTGGGCAGCTTCGGCACCATTTTGGAAAAGAGCCGCTGTTCTGAACATGCATAGACCGGCTACCCTTTCCCGACATGGCACCACTTCTGCTCACACCATCTTGGGAAAGGGCTGCACATGCACAGAATATTCCCAACACCCATTTTGTGCATGTGCAGTGGTTTTTTTATTATTTTTTTAAACTGAGAACAAAATCTCAATGAGACATTGAGATTTTTTATTTTCTCGATTCTCGTTTTTATCTCGATTCTTGTTGAGAAGCCTGATTCTCAGCAAGAATCAACAGAATAGCCCGATCAAGTTTCAGCCCTACTTTGGATACCATCAACCATGGGTTGCTTGTTCTGAGGCTGAGAGATGCTTCTGGAATCCCTGGACCTGCCCTTCGGTGGTTTCAGTCATATTTGGAGGAGGACAAGAGTCAGTCAGAAGTGATGGACAATTGTTTTGTTTCATTACCACCATCACTGGGCAATATCATGCCTAGATATGGGGTTGATTAACATCAGTATGGCACTCAGTTGTATGTCTTTTGCCCCATGAGCCTTGCAAGAAGAGTTGCCTGAGTGATATTGCCAGTTGGATGTATTGGAGCTATCTTCTCCTCAACCCTAGGAAGACAGAAGTCAAGCTGCTGGGCAGGAGAGACGTCAATATAGTAATGCTCTCTCCTCCTCAAGTGGTACAAAAATTGGGGGCGGGGGGAGAGGAGTCAGCGGCACATTTTGCATAGGCTATGTCATTATCTATCCCATGACAATCTTGCCACTGTGATCAGGTAGCTTAATTATTGTAATTCCCTCCTACCTGGAAAGAAACTCTTTCTAAGACACCATACTGCAGGTATTTTAGCTGTTTTCCCATCTGCTGCTCTAGTTGCATGAGTCTCTACCATCTTTCCTTTATCTAGCCTCCCCTCACACTGAAGCACAGGCTTTTTATATACAAATAAGCACAGCCTCATGCCTACCTATCGGATTACACCCCCCAGCATTTTCCATCATAATTCACATTTTATAGATGAGGTAACATGGGTACAGAGCAACTAAGTGACTTGACTAAGGAAAGCCATGAAGTGTCAGGAAATTAACTCAGACTAGTGCTGTGCACAGTAACTCTAATTTTTGTTATTACTTTTGTTATTAACATTTCATTCATTTTTGTTATATTTTGTTAATCTTTGGCCACTTCCCCACATTACCACACCGCTGAATCTCCCAGAAGGGAAATCTNATACAGGAGCTACAATCCTAGAAAACCAAGCAGTGCTCATGAGAAACGGCCCAATCTGATCTTCTGAACCTGGGCCCTGTAAGGCCAATGATTGTCTTGACGCTGCTTCTCTCACCGGATCACAGGTCAGATTCCTTAAACTGATTTTAACACATCCCTCTCGACAAAGGCACCACCCTGTATGTTTCATAGATTAATAGTCCCCATTCTTAATCTCTTGGGTAGAATTATGACAAAAAATACATTTTAAAACAGTGAGAGCACTAACACTGTCAGTGTTACTATCTACACTCACCGGGGGAGTCTCCCCATGAGCATTGCAAGCGTGTTACTACTTACAATCATAGAGGGATTTTTCACCACAAGATTCTTTCGGAAAAATACCTGCTCCTACAAGTTCCTTCTCAATAGCGTCCTGCAGAGCATATTTCAAAAGGTCTCACGCTATTATAATTAAAACACAATTTGGTTTTTTTTATTATATATATATATATTTTAAAAATCCAATATGTGTTTTAGTTTTATATGCTTTTATTTGTTTTATTATGTAAGCCAACCCGAGCTGCTTGGAGTAGGATGGGCGGGATAAAAAATGGTTTAATAAATATAAATAAATAAAAACAAAGGCCATGATTCAGAAACCACTTACTCTGGAGTAGACCCACTGAAGCTTACAGGATTTCAATGGAATGACTGGAATAAGTGTTTTCTGGATGGTGGCCAAAGGTTCTCAGCTCAAAAGACTTGTGTGTTTATCCTGCTAGGTCTTCCTCACCAAAAAAAACTTAATTGGGAGGGTGGGGGGGAACCACTCATGCTTCATTTCTGAATTTGTGCTGTTACCTCTTTGCACTAAGCTTCACTCTGATTTTCACATCGATGGTGATACTTTCCATAGTGTGTAGTCCAACTGATTTCAACAGATTACATATACGGTACGTAGCATCAAGTAGAGGGTTGACTTTACCACAGGGCGATTGCCCTGGGCCCCGCTATGTTCTCTAATTCCAGAGGCCGTGCAGTGAGCCCTGTTTTTGCCAGGACAGAGTGCGGGGGTGGGGGGCACTTCCTCCCAAGTGGGGCCCCAAACCTGACTATCTCTAGGGCCCTGTGGAGGGAGAATGGGGCAATGGGGGAGGGGATGAGCCCTCCAGGGGCCCCACAATTTATCTTCATCCTGGGCACAAATTCTACAGCCAGCCCTGGTCAAGTATAGACAAAAATCTTTAAAGTCCTGGAGTCTAAATGTAATAATTTAGTCAGGGGATTAAAATGACTATCTTACATTAAAATTAGAAAGTTAATTAAGGTTATTAAATATTACCAAAAACAGTGGGCAGCATCGTCTTCAAATTGATGGGGGAAGAAATGCAGGAGGGGTAAAATCTTTTGTCCAATTGTGCCTTTATAGTGTAAAAGATAGAGGGGGAAACAACTTTGCTTAAATCCCTCAATTGGTGCACTTTTCTTTAGATGGAGAAAATATTTTAGAATTCAAAGGGTGTCTTTAGACATAACAAAGATCGGGTGTCAAAACCCCTAAGCACGTGTTTGGCCGTTGTGTGTAAGCACCATAACAATCCCAACACCAATTNACCAGTCCTGTCCCATTCCCTCTTTTTACCCCCATGGCCCCCTGCTTCTGCCCTAGCCCCCCCTTTCTACTCCCTGCCCCTTCAGACCTTAAGCCCGTGTGGCGGCGGTGGTTCAGGCAGCAGCAGCACAGCGGTGGCTGTCCCTCGTGTTTGGCTGCTATGGTCGCACCCCACTCCGGCCTCCTCCACGGAGAGCGCCACCAGTCCTGTTGCCTAAGGCTGATCCCGCCCCACCACTAATGCATACCGCCACCACCGCCCGAGCATAAATGTGCTGCTGGAGCCAAGACCGTTTAAGCCCGGGTGGTGGTGACGGCGGCGAAGGGCCGGCTTCGGATCCCATGCATTAGCAGCTGCTACGAAGCTGTAGCAGCCAAGCACACAGATGTGCCACCATTGTCCAGCAGCAGCATCCTGGTGGGGAGTTTGCGGGCAGCCCCTGGAGCACACGTGACCCCAGCACAAGAGAGCAAGCGGGTGGCGGGGCCGGCGGGGCAACCGGGATGGAGGCAGGCTGGGCTGCGGGTGGGCAGCGTGGAGGAAGTGGCAGGACTCGAATCTGGTGATCGGGAAGTGTGACATAAAATTCAAGTGCGCATGTGCAAGCGAGCAGAATTGCTTCAGCAGCTGCTCAAGTGCGCATGTGCGAGCCTGCAGAATCAATTTTATAATCATTAATTATTCAGTTTTGGCTGTACCAATCACTATAATATTTCAGAAGTACTTGTTATTGATCTCATGCTCAAAGCCTGTGAAGTGTGGGGGCTCAACTTATCAAGGGGGAGGAGATCTTGATGATTCAAAATCGTGAGGATGTGTGCATTTTGAACAAAACCAATTAACTTTTAAACAGTCATAACATTTTATTTTTCTGATGGATCTTCTTCAAACTTTGTGCATATGATGGTTCTCACAACTTATAGCCATGGTTAAATTAAATTTTCAGAAATGTAGCTCAAGCGGTTTCCACAAAATCAGGGCTTCAGCAGTCCCCTGTTTATAATGAAGAGTGGTTGTACATTTAACTTTTTTCCAGCTGCCGCTGGAAGAAAATGTATTTCTGGCTGTAATGTCTAACCATTCAAGAACAGTTCTGCCCACTCCAACTCGGTCCTGCAGACGAGCCCCCATCATCTCATGGTCAACAGTATCAAACGCTGCCGACAGATCTAATAAAATCAGAAGAGATAATGGAAAAAGAAAAATGAGGGAACTAGTTAGAGGGAAACTAAAAGGAGCAGTTATGAGGTTTAAATGTGTGCAAGAGGCATGGAGATTATTTAAAAACACCATCTTGGAAGTGCAGATTAAATGTATTCCACAAATAAAAAAGGTAGCAAGAGGACCAAACATCTGCCAGTGTAGCTAAATAAGGAAGTGAAGGAGACTATTAGAGTCAAAAAGGCATCCTTTAAAAAATGGAAAGCTAGTCCTAATGAAGTAAATAAGAAAGATCATAAGCATTGCTAAATTAGATGTAAAACATTAATAAAACAGGTCAAGAGGGAATTTGAGGAGCGACTCGCTAAAGACGCAAATAATAATAATAATGAAAAAAAGCTTTTTGAAGTACATCAGAAGGAAGAAGCCTGCTAGAGAGTCGGTTGGGCCATTAGATGATCAGGGGTGAAAGGGATACTCAAGGAGGATGGGGACATTACAGAGAAGCTGAAGGAATTCTTTGCTTCGGTCTTCACCGCTGAGTATGTTGGAAAGATACCCACACTGAACCAAGTCTTTGTAGGTGAAGAATCAGAAGAACTGTCACAAATAGGTACAACTTTGGAGGAGGTTCTAGAGAACTAGTTTCTAGACAAACTAAAAAGTAACAATTACGAGGACCACATGGTATTCATCCCAGAGTTTTGAAGGAACTCATATATGAAGTTGCAGACCTACTATTGGTAATTTGTAACCTATTGCTAAAATCTACCACTGTACCAGAACCCTGGAGGGTAGCAAATGTAACACCAATATTTAAAAGGGCTCCAGAGATGATCCTGGAAACTACAGACCAGTGAGCCTGACGATGGTGCCGGGAAAACTGGTGGAAGTGGTTGTTAAGAACAGAATTACTTAGCGTATTGATAAACATGGCATAATGGGGAAGAATCAACATGGATTTTGGATAATGGAAATCTATTGGAATTTTTGGATGGCGTAAAAAATCATGTGGATATAAGGGGAGCCAGTCGATACGCTTTCAGAAAGCCTTTGATAAGGTCCCTCATGAGAGACTCTTGAGGAAATTAAAGTCATGGGATAAGAGGCAGTGTCCTATTGTGGATTGGCAACAGGTTAAAAAATAGTATGCAACAAGTAGGACTAAATGGTCAGTTTTCACAGTGGAGAAAGGTAACTAGTGGAGTGCCCCAGGAATCTGTACTGGGATCTGTGTTGTTTAATATATTCATTAATGATCTGGAGAAGGGAGTAAAGGGTGAGGTGATCAAATTTGCAGATAACACAAAACCCAGGACTGTGAAGAATTGCAGGAGGATCTTGTGAGAGTGGGTGACTGCACATTTAAGTGGCAGGTAAAATTTAATGTGGACAAGTGCAAAGTGATGCACAAAGGGAAAAATAACCCAAACTATAGGTATACAATGCTGGGTTCTAAATTAGGTGTTATCACTCAGGAAAAGGATCTTGGACTCGTTGTGGACAATACATTGAAACCTCAGCTTAGTGTACGGCTGTGGTCAAAAAAGCAAACAGAATTTTAGGAATCATTCAGAAAGAAATATCAAGTAAAACTGAAAATATTGTAATGCCTCTCTATAAATCTATGGTATGACCGCACCTGGAATACCATGTGCAGTTCTGGTCGCCCCGTCTCAAAAAAGACATAGTAGAACTAGAAAAGGTACAGAGAAGGGCAACAAAAATGATCAAGGGTATGGAATGACTCCCATATGCGGTAGAGGTGTGCACCAGGGACCCATGCTATTTCTAATTTTAATTTTTCTTTTTAGTTATTTAAATATGTCATTTTTGTTTTCATAAATAACAAATTTTCATTTTTGATTTTGATTTCCATTAGTTTCAATGAAAAAACACAGTTTTGCCTGTCCCTTTTTTGTTTTTTATTATATTTGAATGAAACTAGGTAGGACTGTACTTCAAATGAAAGGCAGTAAGTGTACCAAATTCCAGAAAAATTGGATAAAGGAACCAGATTTTATAGGCAGTTGAATTATGCTATTTTGCAAAAATCTGCATATACATTCCTGGCTGTAACTTCTTTGTCTCCCATCTAATGTGGATTAAACATAGCACATTTATACCCCTCCCCATGTTACATACCTATGCCAACTTTCAAAAGAATTGATAAAGGGTCCTGGTGGTATACACAATTAACTTATAAATATATGTCTGACTGTAATGTCTTCGTAGTTCAACCACGGTACATGATATTTGGCAGGGCTGTATCACACACTTTCAGAATCAACTCTGCCAAATATAAGAAAGATACGATAAAGGGTTCCAATTTTATATGCCTGCACAGCATATTCAGAGAATGAGCCTATGCCAGGGATTCTCTTACGTGTCACTGTGGTTTAAGATCTGTTTGTGATGCCAGTTGGCCAGTAGAAAGGTAAACCAAATATCCTCATTTCTGTGCTGTGGTCATCCCAACTTCTCTTCCCCACTTGTTACTGAGAAGTCAGAAGCATCTGTTTAGGAAAGAGCCAATAGATAATCTCTTATGTCCTCTGTCACGGTGCTGCAGGATGTGATTGTGATGATAATTGGCCAGCCTGGATGTGTAAACTATGGCCGTTTTTAGATGAGCATGGCAGCGCCCGCGCTTGTTTTCAAAAGAGCCGGCAGCCCGTTCCACACGTGATGCTGCCGCCGAATACGCGCATGCACGGGCGATGCGCTTCCATTTCCGGCCACGTATGACCAGCCTCGATCGCCGACCCGGTCAGTTCGCAGCCGGAAATGGATATGCATCGCCTGCGCATGCGCGTATTTGGCGGCAGCGTCACATGTGGAACGGGCTGCCGGTTCTTTTGAGAAACAAGAGCGGGCGCCGCCACGCTCGTCTGAAAACGGCCTATGTCTCCTGATTGCTGGGATGCTCTCCCCAAAGTCCTGAGAACCTCCCCCTATGCCCACCTCGAAGTCACCACCAATTGCTCCTCTAAAGCTGGAAACATGCAGTAATTGGCCAGTGAATGCATCTGTCAATCTGTTGGGTTGCTCCCCATCCTCCCTCCTACAGCACCCCTCCCCCTACCATGCCAGGTGCCTGCTTCTGACTGGCACTGCATGTGCTGCTATTTATCTGAATAACGATCTTCAAGGGGACGACTTCAATTGCTTATGAAATTGGGTCACTTTATCAAATTGTCCTATAGTTTGGCATAAACAACAGGGAAGGTATGGGATACATTCCTGCCAAATGTCTTGTAAACAGGATGGAATATAAAAATGTTACAGCCAGAAATGCATTTTCAAGTTAATAGCTTATAACATCAAAACACTTTATCCAATCTTTCTGCAATTTGGCTGGAGTGTTAAACTTGTGGAGGGACACAATATTCCCAAGCTTCATGCAGATTGGATGAAAGATTTTTTAAAAGTTGTAGCCAGGAATGTGGATGGAGATTTTCATAAACTCACAACATTCAATTGCTTCTAAAATCAATTCCCGTTATCAATTTTTTTTCCAAAGGCTGGTACACATAGTGCACTCCATTGGGGGTACAATCTCCCCAAGTTTCATCAGAATTGAATAAGAAACAAAAGAGCTATAGCTGGAAATATTCTGTGTTTTTCCATTATTTCAAAAACAAAAATTGGTTTTTGGTTTTTGTTATTGTCATTTTTGTTATTACAATAATGAAAAAGAAAATCAAAATTATCATTTTTGTTATCATAATAATGAAAACAAAACGAAAACCCCTACTAAGTATAAAGCTCCCACATCCTTTATTCCAGGGGATCTACCTCCAAGGCCTATTCCTAACCTGAAGGCTTTCCTTTTACTTCTTCTCTAGCAGCCTCTTACAAAGAGCTGGGGTGGGGACATAGCTAGGTCGGAAAGGGCCTTGGTGCAGAAGATGAAATGGGCCCCATCTGTCTTCCCCCTCCCCCCCCCATTCCCTCTCAGCTGGGGCCTGAGCGCCCCTCCAGGCTCATGAGCCCCAATGCAGTTCCACCCCCAACCTCCCTCCATTTACTCCGGCTAGGGAGCTGAGCCCAGGAACCTTTGCAGAGCCAGCTCACCCTGGTATTAGGGTTAACATACCTCCCCTTTAAAAGAGGACACATGAAAAATACATGGTTCAGGGCTGCGCTGGAACCAATGCAGCCCTGCAACATGTATTTCTCAAAAGCGTCTTCTTTTAAAGGGGAGGTATGTTAACCCTACCTGGTATAGTCCCCAACTTTCAGTTTGATCCATGTGGGCAGACCCTTGAAGCTACAGACAGGCCAGTGGAAGTGGCTCCCTCCCAGCCAAATAGGATCCAGGTCTTGCTGTGGCCTCCTTTTTTTAAGCACCAACTAGCCTTTGTTGTTTACTTTGTACCAGAATTCAATACAATTATCTCAACATCCTGGCCTTCATTTTTCCTCACAGGCTGTCATGAAAGGAATGAGACAGAAGTTATTTACTCTGTCAATATGATGTTGTAATAGAAACACCACAATTATCACAGAAGCAACCGTTCCATTCTAAAACAATCCTTCAGATGTTTTAACAACATTCCATACCTTCCCGTTTCTCAAGTTGAAAATGGAATTCGTTTCTTTTTTTCCTTCTTTTTTTCTTAGGACAAAAAACCCTCTTGGAGTAATTCATAAGCTAGTCAAGTATGGAAAAAACCCACCTGTATTAAAAGAATAAAGATATTGTTTTGGAAAAAGGATGTGCCGGATGCCAGTAGAAGCATGTTCACGTTGTCACATCAGGGTCATAGCTACTATGGTGCAGGACCGTGACTCTGAGGGGGCCCTTGGCAAGTGGTCTGAGCACCGCTAAGAAATTTTCAGAGGGGAGGGGAACAGAGCCAGCACACACCCCCTCTGAAAACTTCCTTCTTGGCAGGGTTCTTTGCAAGTGGTCTGAGTACCACGAGGAAATATCGAGGGTGGGTGGCAGACTCTGTTCCTCTCCCCTCTGAATATTTCCTCGTGGTACTCCGGCCACTTGCAAAGAACCCTGCCAAGACAGAAGTTTTCAGAGGGGGAGGGGGTTGCTAGCTTTGTTCCCCTCCCCTCTGAAAATTTCTTAGCGGTGCTCAGGCCACTTGCCAAGGGGCCCCCTCAGAGTCACTGTCCTGCACCATGGTAGCTAATGCTATGACCCTGATGTGACAACGTGAACATGTTTCTACTGGCGTCTGGCACATCCTTTTCCTACCCACTCTGAAAACTTCGGTAAGGACTTGGTCTTGAACCAAGGTTTTGGGGCCCTGGTGCTGGAACCTCTGTGCTATCAGTACAGCCAGGCTTGGTCCTTGATTTGGTCCTGTTGTCCCATGGGACAGTCTGATGGGGTTCACACCCACCATGCCCTGATTGGCCGTTGACTGGGCCTGCTCTGTAAAAGTGTGTGACCGGAAGCAGGCGCCAGGCAGAGTAACAACTTTGTCTGCTGCCTCTTGAACAACTGCCCGTGGACCCATCTTAAACTCCTGGTTTCTGACTCCTACCTCTGTACTCCTGATCCCCACTCCCTCCTTTCTACCTCAAGGTTCCTGTTCCTACCTGACCCACTCACTTTGGACTCTTTCTCTAGATTTGACCTTGGTCTGGACTCTGGCTTGCACTTGGACTGCCCCATTGGATCCGTTGCCTGTCTGGACCCCATCGGGACTCTCATTTGTCCCTGATCCTGCAAGGACCTATTGTTTATCCCTGAACCTGTAGAGATTCTGCCTTGTCCAGCCCCGTGCACCCGAGAACTTTCTTCCTACCAGGGTTGCTCTGTGGGGAGAGGGTGGCGATGGGAGCTAGAGTGGCCCTTCCTCCTACCCTGGAGACCCCACCTGTTTGCCTTCAGGGGGGCCCATAATTGGGACATGGTCCCAGACCCATCCCAGCCTTGCAATGCCACCATTTATTATTATTATTATTATTAACAAACATTTATATAGCGCCAGCAGTATACCTGGCACTTTACAAGGTAATAAAATAGACACGGTCCCTGCCCCTAGGGCTTACAATCTGAGAGACAGGAGCTGGGGGAGAGACTTAGGAAGGGGAACAGAGGGAGAGACAAGGGGTCTAACATTCATGAAGATGCGAGGTCTCAAGTGCACGTACTTGGCTTGGTTACGATGAGAATGACAGCAGGCAGGTCCATGTGGCAAGGATAAGGGTAAACCGATCGTAGGTATAGGAATAGTGGCTCAGCAGGATAAAGAGTCAGACAGAGCAGAGCGAAAGAGGTGAGTTTTAAGGAGAGATTTGAAGGTATGAAGGGAGGGGGCAAGGCGGATGTGGACAGGGAGGGAGTTCCAGGCATGGGGGGCAGCAAGTGAGAAGGGACGAAGGCGCTTAGGGGAGCAGGGAAGGCGTGGAAGGGTGAGAGAAGGGACAGAGGAGGAGCGAAGTGCACGGGCTGGAGTATGGAGGGCGATAAGTGCAGAGAGGTAGGGGGGAGCAAGGTTGTGAAGAGCTTTATAGGTGAAGACTAGGAGCTTGTGCAGGATTCGTTCAGGAAGGGGAAGCCAGTGAAGCGAAGAGAGGAGGGGCTGCACATGGTCGAAGCGACTGGCGAGGTAGATGACCCTGGCAGCAGAGTTTTGGACAGAGATGAGGGGAGAAAGGTGAGACCGGGGAAGGCCAGTGAGAAGGAGGTTACAGTAATCGAGGCGAGAGATGACCAGAGCATGAACAAGAGTTTTGGCAGACGAGACAGAGAGAAAAGGGCGAATCTTAGCAATGTTATGGAGGGAGAAGCGACAGGATTTAGCAACAGAGTCAATGTAGGGTTTAAAAGAAAGGGGTGAGTCAAAGATGAAGCCTAGGCTACGGGCTTGGGGGACAGGCAGGATGGTGACTCCATCAATAGTTATTGACAGTGAGGAAGGAGAGGAAGGATGAGGGGGGAAGATAAGGAGTTCAGTTTTAGCCATGTTGAGTTTGAGTTGACGTTGAGACATCCAGGTAGAGATGTCAGAGAGACAGTTGATGAGACGAGCTTGAACAGAGGGAGAGAGAGAGGGAGTAGAGAGATAGAGTTGAGTGTCATCAGCATAGAGGTGGTATTGGAAGCCATGGGAGGCAATGAGTTTGCCTAAGGATGAGGTATAGATCGAGAAGAGGAGAGGGCCAAGAACAGAGCCTTGAGGAACACCAACTGAGAGGGGGAAGGAGGAGGAGGCGGAGTTGGAGAGAGACACATTAAAGGAGCGGTCAGAGAGGTAGGAGGAGAACCAGTTATGGACAGAGCCACAAAAGCCAAGGGAGTGAAGGGAATCCAGCAAGAGTGAGTGGTCAACAGTATCGAAGGCAGCAGAGAGATCAAGGAGGACAAGAATGGAATAGAGACGTTTAGATTTAGCCACCAGAAGATCGTTGGTGATCTTAGTGAGAGCAGTTTCAGTAGAATGAAGGGGGCGGAAGCCAGATTGGAGGGGGTCAAGGGAGGAGTTGGAGGATAGGAAGTCAAGGCAGCGGGAGTAGACAACACGTTCAAGCAGCTTGGAAGCAAAAGGAAGGAGTGAGACAGGACGATAGCTAGAAGGGTCAGAGGGGTCAAGAGTGGACTTTTTGAGAATAGGAGAGACTGTGGCATGTTTGAAGGCAGAAGGGAAAGAGCCAGTAGAGAGGGAGAGGTTGATGATGTGCAGGAAGGAAGGGGCGACAGTGGGAGTAATAGAGGTGAGGAGGCGAGAAGGAATGGGATCAAGGGGGCAAGTGGAAGGGTTGGAGGAGGAGAGCAGAGAGGAGATTTCCTTAAGGGGGACATGAGAGAAGGAGGGGGAGGAGGGAGAGGGGTGGGAGTGGGAGTGGGAAGAGAGGAGTGGGAAGCCACCATGCCAGCAGATAGATGATTCCCTTCAGAGCTTGACCTCATTCTAAAGAATGTCAGAGGGAGCACAAGGGCAGAGATAGGAGATGAGTATCCAACGGACTTTCCTGCCTGCCTACGTTTTCTATGGTGCGGAAGAGGAATAGAAAGGTTAATTGACTTCTCCAGTGCCAATCAATAGCGAATCATGGCAGTATTGGACATACAACCTCAGCATCCAGACTCTACGCACTGTGCTTATCTAATTGACACATAAATGGTATCTCTACTCAATAAAAGAGTCTTGGAGCCATTACTCAAGTTTAAGTACTGCTTGATTTTCCAGCAACCCCACCCCACAATGTCTGTCATAACTTTAAAACTGTACAAAATACTGCACAGATGGCAAAGTGGGAAGACCACATTGTAGATGTAAAAAATATCTACCAGCACAACAAAATGGTAGGAGCTAGAGGAAACTGTAATTGGAGAAAGAGCACCTGGCAATTACACCAGTTGAGAGCCAGTCGGGCGTAGCAGATAAGGTGCTGGACTTGGACCTGGGAGACTAGGGTTCAAATCTTACCCTTGCACTGGGTGGCCTTGGGCAAGTCACAACCTCTCAGCCTGTTCTCCATCTGTAAAATTGGACATATGTGTGTGTGTGTTTCGCTGTGTGTTCCCCTCATCCTTTTCCATCTTAGATTGTCAGCCTACTGGGCAGGGACCTGTCTCTGAAAATCTGTGACTATAATGCACTGTGTACACCCAGTAGTGCTATAGAAATACATAGTAGTACACCAACCAGAATATGCTTAGACTGATCTGGTTTCAAACTAAGGCCACAAAGGTTGGCCTTTGTCAGCAATGCAGTTGATAGTGGTTAGCAATGCAGTTGAAGACCTCTAAGGGGAAAAGAGTAACACAAGGATCATGCATATATTCCTAATGCGTCCTGGACTACTATTCAGAGGTCTTAACCAGAATTACTATATGACAAACTGGACACCTAAGCAGGACAATTCTCCACCATTAAAGTCAATCCACACCATGCTTTTCACAAGGCTGTTTCGCCAGGCTTTTGGTGGGGAAGAAGGGTAGTGGGTGGGGTGGGGATTGGAGGGGTGTGTGTGTGTGTGTTTCTGTTTATTTTATGGCTGGATCTTAATATGTATTTTATGGTTTTAATTGTTTTCATTTGTAAGCTGCTCCGAGCTGCCAATGGCAGGATGGGTCAGGGTATTAAATTGTGGAAAATTAATTAATTAAATAAGGCACGCACGCGCAAGTGTTGCACTTGCATTGCACCAGCCTTGTGCAGCTGATGCGCATGTTGTGCGTGATGAAGTGCGCAAGGTCTCCATGACACTTGCACATGCGCACCTTTTATTTATCTATATTTATTTATTCAATTTATATCCCACCCCTCCTGCAAACACCTTGTACACAGTGCGGGTGCAAAGCACAGATGAGAATTTTGTGACTCCTTGTGACCTGTTGCGTGCTTTTCTGAAGCGACCAAAAGGTGACCACTGTCAGAAACAGGATCCTAGACTAGATGGATCATTGGTCTGACCCATTATGTCACTTTTTATATTCATTGAGAAGAGAAAGTTGAACCACATCAATTCCAGTCATTTGTTAAGCTGATTTAACGACACTCTGCACATAATGATTGCCTCCGTTGCAGCTGCCTAACATGGGGGGGGGAAGCTCGTTAGCCAGAAAGGAAAGACTACTTTGCTGGAATTTGTTTCCTGGAACAAATTTCAAACAAATTTCACAGTTCAAGCTTCGCTGGAACAAATTTGGGGAACTGCTCAGCAGACTCACCGGGTAGTGGAAAGCACACCATGGAATGAATGAACGTTGGGTCACCGGGGTTGGGCTTTGAACGAGCCACCCACTGTTACTATTTCCTGGGTACACACACTGGAGGAATTAATTCTCCTCCTTCTCTTTATTTTTATATGGTGCCCCTCCCCCCCGCCCGCCATGGCACTCAGAGCACTTTACATATAAACACAACTTTTAATCCTCACAACCCCCCTGTGAGGTAGGTTAGACTGAGACAATGTTGTGACTGGCCCAAGGTCACCCAGTGAGTTTCTGACTAAGGAGAGACTTGAACCAGGATCCCACCCCACCTCCCAGTCCAAGTACTATGAAAGTACTATTTAATGGCTTTATGCCAAGTACTATTTTCATGGCTTTATGAAACCGGTCTAGCTGAAGAGTGGCTTATTTTGTTGGAATTGAAACCTGTTGTTAGTCCACTTAAACTGGAGCGTGCGCATAGGGGTCTGAAGTAGCTGCACTAAATTAGTTCAAATTCTCACCATTTAATCAAGCCAATGCAAGTTTCTCATGCAGCCAAAAACTTAAACGAACAAGGTCATTAATTTAAGAATTGCCAAAACTTTGTGTTCAAATTCTCAGTTTTTGGTTTTGTGGAGGAATTTTTATAAGGGACCCTATAGAATTAAGCTACACATAGCCAGAGTAAGGTAACATAAAATGGAAGACAGATGAATGCTGGGTAAAAACCATTCTTTGCAGAAGTGAGCTTTAGCCTGCTAGATAGATATAATTATTAGGCTAGTTTGGGTTTTGTTTCACACTACAAGGTCTGGGAAACAGTTTCATGCATGATAAGCATTGGACAGAGGGACGCCACTTCATTCTTCCTTTTGGCAGATAGGAGAAAATGGCCTTGCAGATGTTCTAGTTAATTGGCTTTGTTCAGGCACCTTACTTTATAAACAGTCTAGCTTATATTGTTTTGAGAATAAGTTGCTGAGTAGGTAAACAATTGCTGTAACCTTTTACCTTCATATGACGTTGCTTTGAGTGACATGCCTGTATCTTTTTGCTTGAATTGTAACCTATAAAATACCTATGTAATCTGTAAACCGGCAGACCAGGCTGTCTCCTTGCATGGGGTCAGTTCTGCTCTCTCTCTCTGCGCTTTGAGATCAATAAAGAAATTCTGACAGATTTCACCAACATCAGTGTGCGAGTATAAAATATTGCTCGACAGTCTCTTAACATATTTTAGGTTGATGTTTTGTTTTGAACAGTATTTGGGGGAAATTGTCTTCTCGGAGAAGCACAACTATCCTGCATCAAAGCAGGGGTTCGGACTAAATGATGCTTCCTTGAGGTCCCTTCCAACTCTAGGATTCTATTAAACAACATAATTTAAAGGAAAAAATGCACTTAATTAAGCTCTGTCTGCAGAGCCTCAGACATAAAGCATGTGTAGCTGCTTACAATCTCAAAGACAGTAAACAGAAACTCTTATAATTCTGCATAGTTTCCTTAACTCCTTATAATCCTAT
Organism: Sphenodon punctatus; assembly: GCA_003113815.1. NCBI lineage: Eukaryota > Metazoa > Chordata > Lepidosauria > Sphenodontia > Sphenodontidae > Sphenodon > Sphenodon punctatus. The sequence continues at coordinate 5,072,290 of QEPC01012762.1, forward strand.
AAGTACCTTATGCACTGTAAATAGGAGAAACAATCGAATAAATACCTGTTGTAATTCAGTCTATTTCAGGATGCCTTCTTTGTCCCAATTCTTTTGCGAGCTGTTTCAGGAGGGGCAGGGTATAAATGTGAACAAATAAATAAATAAATAAATAAATGGAAAGCAGTTGTTTTCTGTTCTCTAGAGAGGCACTTTATATTGTTCAAAACAAGAAAAAGGAACATACACACGTCTTTTTTCTTTTTCTTTTTTTTCCTGCTGTCTCATATCTGGCATGCAGGAGTGCTCCTGCTCTCTGTTCAGAGGCTGCTGCTCACAGAGACACGGCTTCTGACAAACAAGAGCAGTATCCATATTCGCTGTAGCCTCTTCTCTCCCTAGTGCTTTTAAGGGTTCCCCCCCCCCCCCCCCCGGTATATAGTTCAGAGACTGCTATATGCACCATCCCATGGCTGACACAAACTCCTTTGTCAGTTTTTCCAATCTTGGGAAATACAGGTTGCAGGGCTGTATTGGTTCTAATGCAGGAAGTGTCCTCTAAAATGTGCAAATCTGGCCACCCTACCATCACAGGATTCTTGGTCTATGGCGAGAGCCTTGCATGGGGAAGGATCCGGTTCCTGGCAGGGAGAAGGTTCTCCACTCTATGTGGGGGGGCAGGGCTGTCTGTGCTGGGGGGGGAGGGGGATAGTCTATATGGCCACTTTTAGATGTGCACGGCGCACACGAGGCATAAAAATCACGCTGCGTGTCAAAGTCCCGCGGGCAGGGTTTAGACGCAACATTTCGCACTCGTGAGCTGGCCACACATTCTTTTAAAACCGCAAACTAAACACCCCGAGGTACTTAGTTTGTGGTTTTAAAAGAATACGCGACTGGCTTCAACGTGCGAAATGTCGCATCTAAACTCCGCCCGCGAGAGTTTTTTGTTGTTGTTTTTGGTTTTTTTTACACACAGCGTGATTTTACGCCGCGTGTGCGCCACATTGCGCTTTGTTGTACGCCGTCCCGAGCTACTATGGTAGGAGGGGGTGGCTAAGAAATCTACTTAAATAATTAAATAAATAAATAAATAAATGCGGCCTATGTGAGGGGCATGGCTGCCTACATAGAGGAGTCCTAGCCTTGCCCTGGGTTACACAAGAGTCCTGCAGCCTTGTCCTGCTAGTCCTTCTCGCTCTGGGCTCGGCCCCCTGAGCTCTCACTCCCAGCTCGGATGGGTTCCAATCAGCCCCTCTGCTAGGCCAACCACTTGGGTTACTTTGGCCGACACTAAGGCCGTTTTCAGATGAGCGTGGCGGCGCCCGTGCTTGTTTTCAAAAAAGCCGGCAGCCCGTTCCACACGAGACGCTGCCGCCGAATACGCGCATGCGCGGCCGACGCGCATCC
>QEPC01012762.1:5079562-5130794 GCA_003113815.1 Sphenodon punctatus
CTGGCGCTTTATAAATGTTTAATAATAATAATAATAATAACCTGTATTTCTCATATGTGTCCTCGAAAATTTGCATATCTGGCCACCCTACATGCACCCATCCCCCACACCACCGGCCCATTTGAAAAGGGCCTCAGTAGTGAGGCTATTGACCAAATGAGCTAAAGAGACTAACACCTGTGTCTATACAAGCAGCTCCTACAAATCCAAGTTGAGGCAAGATGGTGTGGAAAGTTTTCACTTACCATTCCTGTCACAGCTTGCCAGCCTTCAGCACTGTTAAATTGGTGCCTACACCAAGACCCAAGTCGATCTAATCTCTCCTATTTCAATGAGAAGATTCCTCTCACTTTTATATCCCAGAAAATCAAAGTAGGTTGTCAAGAAGATACTTTTGAGGGGTGATACCTGAGAAAAGAAATAGAATATTTTTTATAAAACAATATCTTTCTGACAGAATGCTAATTGTGCTTTGCTCCCCCATTTATAATTGCATTCATGATGAGAGTTCTAATCTTTTTTAACATTTAAAACAGCTGGCACCTCGGCAGAAGGCCTGGTGGGGTTATAAGATAAAGATACCATTTCGCTTTATTGTTGATGTTTTTTAAAGGACGGTCTCCTAAAGATGCTGCCATATAGAGTATGTTGCAAGTGAGCCTGCTGTAGGCTCTGACAAAAATCTATCAGCTAAAAAGAGGTCGCTTTGCAAACACCCCAATTAGAAAATAGGAATGCTATGGTAGGATATGAAACCATAGTCATTTAATTGAAGAGTGTCATGTTCTTTGCATGTAATCCAGTCACCTACATACGTACATGACATTTTTACAGTTCCTTGTCATTAAGCAGAATAAATGTGGGTAATATTTTTTTATTTAATTTTTTTTTAAATTGCATTACTGAGATTAACATTTTAAAAATCCTTTTTCCTGAGAATCCTGCGTCTTCTCATGGTTTATTTTAAATCTTTGCTCTCTCTTTCCCTACCACATTTAAGGCTCCCTTTAAATCAGTATTGTAGCGTGAATTTGATTCATTTCATGTTCACTAATCGCATTTACTTGAGACAGTAATTCCCTAGAAAATTTATAGTCCTATGGATTACATTTATATGTAATGTGGGTTTTTTTTTAAACCGCACTATTGTTTAGTTAGTACTCAAAAGAAATTATCTGTATAAAAGATCAAATTTCACTATGACAACTGAAGAAAGCAAATTCTGGGGAACTCTTATATAACATTTGTTTGAACAGAACACCTCAAATGCAAAGTCATATGACTTCGAGTCCGCTACAATCCTAATGCCAGCCTTCCTTTACAAATACAATTTGAGGGGGACAAACGTTTAATCTGAATAATAGAAAATTACTGTATTCATTATATGGCCATCATGAATACAGTAATTTTCTATTATTCAGATTAAACTTTTGTCCCCCCTCCTACAGAAGTTATCACCGCATTAGCTACACTGGTCCTCACTTGCAACAACTTTATCTTTAACGATAAACTGCCTACAAATACAAGATAAGCTATGGGCACCGTTATGGCTCCGTCTTATGCCAATTCATTTATGGGTAAACTCGAACAAGTTATCCTTGAAGAATCTACCCACAGACCTCTAGTATGGTGGTGATACATTGATGACATCTTTGTAAACTGAACTAGCGGCAAGGAGAGTTTTGAACAATTTAAAGGCTATATCAACTCCATCCATCCCACTATTAATTCACATGTAGTAGCACCGTCGACAATTCTTACATCCCCTTTCTCGATGTCCTCAACATCAAGCAAAACAGGATAATCACAGATCTGTACAGTAAACCCACTGATGCTCATCTTTACTTAAACTGGAGTTCTTGCCATCCTAGACACACACACAAAAAACATCATCATTTATACCTTGGTTCTTAGGATTCGATGTATCTGCAGCAACAATGTAAATTACCTCCAACAAACCAAAAGAACTCAAAGAGCATCTTCTAAACAGGGGATATCCTTCCCATGTCATTGATTATAACATCCACCGGGCATCTATCCAAACTAGGGGATCCCTCCTCCACAAAGGTGAGACAAATACTTAGAAGGAACACTGCATCCCTTTTGCGGTAGACTTTCATCTAGCATCTCCTAAATTTAAAAAGCCATATTTATATATATTATATAAATAACACACGGTTTTTTTAATATGTAACTGACATGTCTATTGACATGTATCAGCCATGTATGATGAACATATCATTCAGTTTTCATGAATTTTAACATGCTTACTTCATTTTAAAAGCAGTCCATGAGCAATGAAACCATTTAAAGCCATTAAGGCAAGTGTGCCACTATTAATGACGACAAATTATTGTCTCAAATTCCAAATCAAACCCAACTCATTTTTTAAATAACCAAATGTTTGGCTATATTTACTTTTAAATTTTCATGCATTTTTGCCTTTCCTGCAAATCAAAGCAGCATTATTATTAATATTAAGAAAACTCCCAAAATGTCCACATATGTGAAAAATTAGGGCCAAGTTCTATACCTTAAGTATTACAGTGAATTATCAATGTAAGTGGTGATCCTCAAAGTACTTGTTAGGGATGGGTGAACAGAACGGAGTTCGGAAATTCGGTTCAGTTTGAAATTCGAGTTCGGTTCGGAAGTTCAGTTCGGTCGACTGAAAAGACCGAGTTTGGTCGAATTCCAAACTTCCGAACCAAGTTCGGCCATTCAAAACCAGTTTTTTGTGTGTGTGTTGCCACTAGGGATGGGCGAACAGAATGGAGTTCGGAAATTCGGTTTGGTTTGAAATTTGAGTTTGGTTCGAAAGTTCAGTTCGGTCAACCGAACAGACCGAGTTCGGTCCAAACTCCGGACTTCTGAACCGCGTTCGCCCATCCCTAGTACTTGTGCTGGCAGAAGCCCCACTGAGCTCAAAGGATGTGTCTGCAATCTACAAACTACTTATTCCGTAGGACTTCAAAGGGACAACTCTGGAGCCAGTTTGTGGCTTACAGCCAAACTCCAGGCTCTAATGAAGGCAATGGCAAAACTTTCTGTTTCACCCTAAACGGTCTAGGCCCTGCCTACCTGCAGGACTGCCTCACTCCCCGGATCCTGGATCGGACCCTGCAGTTGGCCAGGGGCACCATTCGTGAAGTCCCCCGGGTTTCCTGAAGGGCAACTATGGAGAGGGCATTATCGGTGACCGCACCTAGGCTGTGAAACTCCCTCCCGGCAGAGGCCTGCTTGGCCCCAGACTTTCCTTCCTTCCTTCCGACAATCATGTAAGACCTGACTGTTCCACCATGCTTTTGGTGAGGGAGATGGGTGATGGGAGGGGGGTAGAGAGTTAGGGCAGGTAGGTTTTTGTTTATATTCTTTTTAACCTTTTCCCATTGTCTTAAATGTAAGTTTTTATATTGTTTGTATATTTATATTGTTAGCCGCCCCAAGCTGCCTGTGGCAGGAGGGGTGGGATAAAAATTCTTTAAATAAATAAAAGAACATGAAAACTTGACTCCTTTTGTTAACTGTGTTATAGAAAAGCATGGACATTTTCAGCCATAAGATTATGCATCCAAAACAATAAAGAGGATTTGGAGGGGCTTGACCTAAGACAGGTAGACATGAATATTTACTTTTTAAAAAATAATTTTTTGGTTAAATCTTTGGAGATATATGAAACTAATTAACAGAGTACCAACCATTTGCCTGGCATAAAAACTACTGCCATGCGGTCTTCAGCAACTTCATTCAAGACAGACATCTATGAATTTTTAAAATGGTCTTCCCCTTTTCAAAAAAACAAGATACATCACTGGGTAAAAACAGATGTGACAGCAATCTGCTGTGGCCCGCTCTGTGTAGGCGCTGCCAGATGCTAGCCTGGGATTGCCCCGGGTCTTGTTGGTAGCTAGTTTGGGCTCTGATCTCAGAAAGCCTCTGAGGTCACAGCCCAGGCTAAGGCCCATCTGCCTGAGCCAAAGTGGGCCACAGTGGGCTATCACGTCTGTTTGGGCCCGGCCAACACAGCCCATGTCGGCCCTGGATCGGCGTCTGTGGTTGGCTGGAGGCGCCGTCCTTGAGGTCCCCTGGGTTTCGACTATGAGGAGGGCATTCTCGGTGACTGCACCGCGGCTGTGGAACACCCTCCCATTGGAGGTCCACCTGGCCTCAGACCTCCCCTCTTTCTGTAGATAGTGTAAGACCTGGCTGCTCCGCCGGGTCTTTGATAAGGGAGACGGGTGCTGGGTGGGGGATTTGGGTTAGGGTTTCTTTTTTTCTGCCTGGGTTATTTTAATGTTTTATATTTTGTGATTTTATGTGTTTTTATTATGTTGTTAGCTGCCCCAAGATGCATAAGCAGGAGGGGGGGGGGCGTAAAAATGTGGAGAAATAAATAAATAAATAAATAAATAAGTGTCAGGAACCACCATGGCCAGTTACCATGGCTAGCGGTCATTGGCCACCATGGCTACCCAGCATGGCGGGGGGCTGGGCGCAGAGCAGGGGCATGGCCGGCCAGCCACATGCTCAGGCTTGTCCTTTGGCCTAGCCCAGACTGTATCCCACCATGGCTCCCTACCCCAGGCTGGGTTACTGCTGCACCTCAGTCACGTGTGTTTTTCACACTATATCCAGAATAATGGAATCGGCTTCAAGCAAAGGTCAGATATTTTCCACAAATCTAGAAATCATGAGGGCTCATTTTTTTGGTCATTTTTTTAAATAGTTACAGGTGTTCAGGAAAGCAATGGTGACCATAAATTAAAGTTTTCATGGTTTAATAATAACTACCAGAGAGTCTTTTCTACATTCTGGAAGTTTCCTGACACAAGAGAAAGATGAGACTATGTCAAGAAAAATAAGAAATTCTCCAGAAGCCAGTTAAATCCAGTTACACGAGGTGTTTGTAAATAGTAGTTGTTCTAGTATTACTAAGTCTTTTACACTGTGTCATGTTCAGAACTGAACTGGGGAAGTTTTAGCTTGTTATGCTGACATATGAAAATTCTATAGGTCTTACTCTGAAAAATCCTGGTGATGTCCAAGAACTCTCTCATTCTCACAACCCCGGTGAGATAGTTTACAAGAATCTCACGAGATTCTCTAAACCCACTTATAACTCTGCAAGTGAGCAAAACAGCTACCACAGCCATTCTACACATTCACACCACTCGGCAGTCATTTTGTGCATGTAGAGAGCATTTTTGAGGTTTTCGATAATCTTGTGAGTCTCAAAAAAAATCCAAACACTCTGCACATGCACGAAATGGCTGCCAGGGTGGCCGCACATGCACAGAATAGCTGTGGCAGCCATTTTGCGTAAGCGCAGAGAGTTTTTTGCACTCTCAAGAATCTCGCAAGAACAGGTCGAGAATCGAGAGATTCTCAGCTCGCTCTCAAAAATCTTGTAGAGAACCCAGTTCTTGAGAAGATTTTTGAGAACCACAAGAACGCGTTTCAGCCCTACAAATATCTGGTCAATAAGGTCAGAGCTGTCTGTACTATCAGTAACACCAAGAAAGTGCTTGTGATCATCGTGCTCTGATCCCTAGTACCATCACTGGTGAACATCAAAACGCCATGTGAGCAACACAGCTATATAGCATGCGTCAACTTCCCAATCACAGTATCGTAAAACACCAATTATGGCTTTAGTGCCTCTAGGCACTTCATTAATAATAAGATGCATAAACCATCATAGTAGCTCATTGGGGTAGGAGCTCTGACTAGGGCAATTTATGGCAGGCAAGTGACCACAGTTCAATTTCTGACTGGTCAGGGCTAGAATTACAGCCACAGTAATCAGTAGCTATTTCTTGACACACAAGAGAATTGGGCAGCTTGGGGGGCTGGTGCCCCTTGGAGAAGTGAACGGAGTGTAAAATTCTCATTGATTAATCTGCTCTCTCCCCTGGATCAATTACTAGCCCTTATAGAAGCTTATTGCAGTTTTATTAGTCTTGCCGCTTCCAAGTAGATGTTACAAATGAAGAAATCAAATGAGAAGGGAAAATGGCATTTATTAATTTGAAAAAGTGCAGAGAGGGTTCTTCCTCTCAATTTTGAATTCAGATTAAGAATTTCCTTGACCTGTCAAGGACCGGGTGGGGACACCTCTCAAGTTGTCTCACATTCCCAGTAGTTTTTGGTCTCCCTTTCTCTCCATCTTCAATTTCACCAGACAGCTAAAGGCTCTTAACGAAGTGAGTCCGCTGTGGTCCCTGTAGCCCGGCTTTTTCAACCTACTGCGACACCTAGCTCATTGTCCCAAGCTCCACAATGTACTGCAAATATATATGCAGTTTCCCTTACAGCATCAGCCAATGATTCCAACAAAAGGAATTTTTAAAAAAATAATTTAAAAAAAACCCAACAAATCCCTACTCTACACAAAACAATAAAAGAATAATTTAGACTGGGCTGTATTCATTCTAAAATGCCAGTTTCCTTAGATTTCTGGATTCCTGTACAAACGTACAGCATTTTTCATACCTTGATTTTGTTTCATTTCAGAGAGATAAAACATATAGGATCTGCTTACTGATACTAGCAAGATATAATCTTTGAATTAAGCCCAGAAATGCATTTTAAAACGTTCCTTTCGCTGGTCTTCTAATGATGACCTCTTCCTTAATTTTGTGATAGTTCCATCTGGCTTTCGATTATCTGTGTAGCTATAAAAAGCAAAACACCTCCTCCTAACCCCATTAGGATGAAAGCGGAGAATTTTATTATTCATTTTTAATAGGAAGAAGCTAAAACTCCCTCAGGAAGTGTAAAAGGTAGGTTTTTGATGTATCAGATACTGAGAGGGTGCTACAAAGTCATGCCTTTAGTAGACATTTGGATAAAGTACATTTCTTGTAGTAGGGCACTGACAGAAAGATAGAGGTTACATTTTTTTTTAAAAACAAAAATAAAATAAAAATAATTTCTTTTTAATAGACCTAGTTTTACCCACTCATTAGTCTGCTAAGTAGGTGGATAGTTTTTGAGCCGATTATGTACAATCACCTGGAACACAACAAAGCTTCAGGTCAAGCCACTGTCTCATGGTAATTTCCTGTTAAACATTTACATCCTACGCCACAAAGGTAACTAAATATAACACCTCCCTCCCGTGCTCTGTAGTTTGTAATTGTAATAAAATCCCTGCTGTAGACAGTGTAATTATCCAAAAGTCATTAACATCAATATTCGTATCAAACACCATCTGGCACAGGAGAATGCAAACGGAAACACCTCCCTGCTCAAAAGCTGGCTTGCACAGCAACCGCCTGGCAACGAAAAAAGGTTTTGAGAAAAGCTGACCAAGGACTGGCCCATCGGAGGGCGATTAGCTAAGCGCTGCCCAGAGGCACAAACTCACACGATGAGGATGGACAAAGTATTTCGAGTCACTTCCTCTCAGACTATTGTTAAAAAGCAATGCCCTTCTCTTCATTAGAAACCAGCTAATTACGCGCCATCTCTGTGAATTTCCAATAGAGACATTAACGTGGAAGCCAAGATTTTATTTGAGACCCACAGTTACGCTCGGCACATAACTAGGCATCTAAATCAGTGGCCTGTTTTCCCGAAGCTCTAACAGACAACCAGTTTACTAAGGGGAGGCAACTGCTGTCAACGAGAAGGAAAATGCTTGGTATGGGCATCCAACGTAAAGGTCAGAAAATTCTGGAATCTGTTTTTCACAGTTTGTTCTTCCACAGCCCATACTCCAGTCCTGCTAGATGGACTCTCTCCAGTGAGGGAGCTGTTTACAGGAAGTGTTTCCCTTCATTTGTTCTGTAAAGCGCCAGGTACACAGCTGGCACTATACAAATGCTTCATAATAATAATAATAATAATATTCCTAGGAGCAAGGGTGAAGTTATGATGGAGTTAGGGGCCTCGGTTGAACCCAGGCCTCAGACTCTGGGCATTTTCAGACAAGACACTCTCCACCTCACTATACATGTTGCAGGGCTGCAGTGTTGCCCTATGGGTGCCCTGTAACATGTATAGTCTTGTCTGAAAATGCCTTCTGAAGGGACTCAAGCAGTGGTAAGTATTTTTCAGAGGGGAGAGAAGCACACACAACCCCTGCCCGCTCTGAAGATCTCCTAGCAGTGCTCAGTCCACTTACAAATAGCCATGCCAAGAAGGAAGTGGGCGGGGTGAAGTGCTGGCCCCACCCACACCCACTCTTAAAACGTCCGGCGGGTGGGGGAGTTTGCTGCTATTCGTGGGGAAGGCCTCCTGGGAGCTGGGGTAGTGCTGCCTTCATGAGCAAGCCTACCTCCTACCCTGGAGACCACGCCCCCTTACTCTTAGGGGGCCCCATAATTGGGATAGGAGCCTTCGGGCCCACCCATCACAGCCTTGTTATGCTACTGATTAGGGAGCAAGCGGCCAAAAGGCAACGAGTTACTTATCATACAGGAAGCTGGTGTTGGAGAATTCTTGTTGCCATGTCACCCAGTTCACTGGATGGGCCTTTTGAAGCGAGGGGCATCTTTTATCAATGGAATACACCAACCCCAAACAGGTGGGACTGGCTAGAAGGTGAGCAACATCACAAAAGAAGGTGCACTCCGATACTGAAGTGGCGCACACCTTAGATCAGGGCAGGGTGCAGAACCTCAGGCCCAGGGCCCAATTGCAGCCCATGGCTAGTTTTCATTTGGCCCCTTTTCAGTTCCTGATCCAGCCCCTACTTCCAAGTCCTGAAAGACTGAGCTCGGGGTAAGGGAGCAGAGATGAGGGCATGCAGACAAGGACGGGGGGGACAGATCCATGATCTGGACCCTTCTCTTCCTGAACAGGCCAGCTCTCCCACCCCCACCGTCTATGTGCCCCTTGGCACTTGTACTAATTTTCAGAGTGGCCCCTGGGGGAGAAAAGGTTCCCTACCCCTGCTCTAATGCAACAGCCATGAGGTGCAAATTTAACAACAGGATTCACTCCTGACCATGGCACTTTCCATTTGTGGCATGTGATTCCAAGCATCCAGCAACCAAATCCTGCCTAGCTGCTGCGCGGGCTGCAAACCTCCAGCCACTGAAGCTAATGGCTCAGCTCCCATTGTTTTTAATGGCGGCAGAGTGCATCCTCAGTGTCAGTTTTGCACTTCTTCACTCTCCAGGATGTGTTCAGAGTTAGCAAACCGCCCACTACCACTACCTCAGTTAGGGTGGCCAGATATGTACATTTTAGAGGACACGTATAAGAAATACAGGTTGCAGGGCTGCAGCAAACTCTAAAATTTGCACATCTGGCCACCCTACCTCAGGGTACCTTTGTATCCCACTGCAAGGAATTCTTTGTAATTTGTTGTGGTACTAAACATTCAGGCTATATTTCATTTGTTCAGCTTATTTAAATACAGCCAACATTTTCCTCCAGAGATCGATACTGTCATAACTACATTGNTTTACATTTTTTTTTTTTTTTTTTTTAAAGTACCACAAAAATTATTCTCAGGCAGGACCTAATCAATGTTATGGACTAAAAATATGCCACTCCGCATGAAGCTATAAAAAGATTAATGTACATTTTTTACAAGAAATTAGTAGCTTAATGAAGTGGATAAAAACGCTGTCACAATTTTTATTGGATCTAAATTGCATAGTAGTGGAGGTACAGTAAGTGCCTAACACATAATGACATAATGAGTCATGACTGAGCTGGAAGGCTAATTTACCCTTAACTGACACAAAACCAGGGAATTAACATCACAGTAGTTTCAAGCAAATATAAGATACATTATTTCATTTCACAGCAGGGTTTTAAACAAAACCGTTAACTGTAGAAATATTGATCTATTCTTCTGTGAAATGATGAAATTGGGGAGATTTTTTTATTTTTTTTTAAGTACATCTTAAATTACTGCTGCGGCAATGACATTCTCTTTCACAAGAGCCACGCGTGCTAAGTGTATTCAACATGCAGAATTTGGAGAGAATTGCTCCCTAGATATCATATTCCTTATTCTGACATCAGAGAAAGAAGGATCTAGTCAAAACGCAGGACATACAGAGGGCATATTCTGATAAACGGTGTTAAACCAAAGTAACTACTCGGATTTAATTAAATCAAATGACTTTGATTTCATTAAATCTAAGTAACCACTGTGCTTCTGTAGCCTTTATTCACACAGCAGCTGCAAACAGAGGTGGTTGCTTTTGCCTGTTTCCCCCAAATGGTCATGACAAAGGATGTTACTCTTCTCTTTTTACTTTGCAGTAGAGTTCACTTTACAGTTACTTCAAAGTAACAATCAAAGGGGAGCATCTACATCTCTTCCTACTCCTGAATAACTTCAGTTTAGCACTCTTGATGTGAATGGTTCAGGAGTAACAGTGATTTAGGCTTAATTACTTTGCATTATCCAATCATCAGAATGTGGCCGAATGCTTGATTCAAGTGAATTTTATCAAGTACTGCAGATGTGACTTTGTTGGAAACAACTTACATAGCTCTTCTTCACTGCAGAAGCTACCACCTGGAATGGAATGTGCCCGTAAACAAAAGGTCACTCTGCATAAGCAAGCAAACAAACAAACAAAAAAAGGTTGCTAACTTTCAGAATAAGACAAACAGCTTGTCAAACAATTGACGATAAAGGGAAAAATCAAAATGTGAAGATGATGAATTTCCCAATGACAAAACAGTAAGTGACACTCAGCTTTATAAAAAAATAATAATAATCCCAGGCCTCATTATTGCTTCTGTTTTTAAACTTCTTTATTCACAAATATAATCTCCTCCCTAGCTGAATCCAAGAAGAGCCTATGAATTTTAAATCAGGAATATCGAGACCGTGTTCACATCTCTATCACAGAGCTCGCTCTCTCTTGTTTTACAATGACTACATCCTGATAAAATTGCTATTTAGAAAAATGCTAACACTGGAGACATGCATAACGCTGGCAAAAGCCACTGCTGTATTTACATGGATAATATGGGATTCATTCCAGACTTGTCTGCTACACCAAAATAAGTCCAAGTCTGACACGGGTGTCAAGAGAAACGAGATTCCATTATTTACAGCATGATCGTCAGAGCATTTGGCACCAGTGCAAATCCCACAGAAGTGAACAGTGATTAGCACTGGTGCCAAATGCCCTGAGGATCCCACTGTTCGTGGACATTTCTGCACATATCAAAAGTCACCACACACCAGGCTCAGAAGCCGTCTAAACCTGGATAGAGAGAAGGGCAGCTTAGGCATGAGATCTAAGGTTGAGAAATTGGACAGATGTGCCTGGTTGCAATGGCTGGGTATTTAAGATGGTATTGGTACTTACACAACGTTTCCATCAGCCAAAGAGGGACAAATCCCACCCCCGCAGTCAATAAGCTGCATCCACCTCACACACAAGCACACACCCCTCCCATTATTTCAAGGGCATAAAGAGAGACCGAAGCTCTCCTGTTTATTCTTCCACTTAGGCTAAAAACAGACATGGCAGTGGCCCTGCGTGGCCCGATTTGTCCTGAACCACATCGGCACATGTGTGCCGGCACCACCAGGTGTTGGCCCAGGATTGCCCCGGGACGTGTTCGTGGCTAACCCAGGCTGTGACCTCAGAAAACCTCCAAGGCCCACCTAACCAGGCCAAAGTGGGCCACAGCAGGCTATCACGTCTGTTGCCAGCCCACCAACCCAGCCCACCATGGCTGACTGTCATAGTGGGGGGAGAGGGACTGGGTGCAGCCTGCCCGCATGTTCCTGGTTCTCCCCACCCTCCCTGGTACCCCAGACACGGGCACGTTTGTTCAGCAGCCTGGACCGTGTCAGGCCACCGCCATGGTGCTGTCATGTGTTTCTTCTACCCTTAGTATCTTATCATTCCATCGTCTCCCTGTTGTCTTCTCAAATATTTTTTGAGAGGCAACCAAGAAAGAGGTGATTGAGGCTTGAATACCAGCCTTCCCCCCCACCCCCCGGAAAGCCGAAAGAGGGACTCTGACTCCCTGCAGGAGGGACAGTGGGATTCAGCAGCCAAAGAGGAACTGTTCCTCCTAAATAGGGACTATTGGAAGAAGGTATGTTTTTATTGGTCAAAGCTTATGTTTGGTAGAAAAGCTCATACAGACCAACAGAATTCTTCTTCAGGCAGGCCTGATGATGTGTCAACAGGTTGTGATATCACTTACCCAGTTTAAGGAGCGCAGAACTTACCTACTTAAAAGTATTATGCATAAAACATTGCTCTTGTAAATACGTCTGCATGTAATTAACCTCATTAAAATAAATGAGACTTCACACTTGTTTAAAGTTGAACAATCACTAGCGCATATTCATCCATTGCTTAGTGTGCTGGATGTAACGGGTTATTGGATCTCTTACAAGCACTCTGATGAAAAAAAAAAAAAATCAGAACTGCATAACCCTAAATAAAAGATTACCAAATAATGTAAAGAATTTAAGGCAAAAAACCTTTCCCAGTACATTGCAGCCATGCATACGTCTATTTCTAACCTGCCTATCACTGTGTTATTTGGGCTCTTGGATCTCAATAACAGGTTTGTGCACTCACTGGCTTTATTCATCACAAAATGCAACGGTTCACTTGCTGTTTATGCATTTTTTTTCCCCCTCACTGGTAGCTTTAGAAATTCTTAAATGCCCATTTACACATACAGTAAAGAGAATAAAAGATGAAAAGTTAAGGGGAACTGTGCAGTTGCAGAACAAGGGTGATAAGACATGAGAAAATGTGTTGGGATTTGTAGACTGTGTATAAATGCTTTGGGTTGCCTTTTATAATGCAAAGCAGAAAAGCCTAATGTGAAGGCCGCTGAGCATTCTTTAGGCAGAACTATATTACAGTTGAGCTGAGGGGGATTGAAGTTGCACAACACTTCCCATTAGAAGGGGTTCCGCCAGTTTTTTTTTTTGTAGAAACCCTACTGCCTCCATTGTTTACATGAGTCCTTTGATATTTGGCAGGGGGAAAGCCTGTAAATTACCGAACTCCCCCCCCCCCTTTCCCCCCCCTACCTATGAAATTCTGTTCAGGCTTTCCTGAGGTGCAAACTCTTAACAAATCAACACTTTCCTTCTCTTGCTTGTATTCTTCAGGGAAAGTCGAACGAGCACCTTGTGGGGGGATAGGGAGTAAGGGATGCAATTGTACACACACACACACACACACAGGCTTCTGCCCTTTCTGAGCTCTTCAGAAAGGGGCAGATACAGACGGTACGAAAGTTGCAGCTGGTGCAGAATGCTGCGGCCCATCTCTTGACTGGGACGGGTCGCAGAGAGCACATTGCGCCTGTGCTCCAAGCACTGCACTGGCTGCCTGTTGCCATCTAGGCCCAATTCAAGTGCTAGTTTTAACCTTTAAAGCCCTTAATGGTCAGGAACCTGCTTATCTGGAAGACCACCTCACCCCCAAGGTCCCTGGGCAGCCTCTGCAGTCGTCCGGGAGCTCCCTCCTGGAGGTCCCGCATTTCCGGCGGGACCAAACGGACAAAAGGACATTCTGGGTGACTGCGCCATTGCTTTGGAATGCCCTCCCGGAAGAGAGGGCCACCTCAGGCCAAATCTCCTTGCCTTCCAGTGTAGCTGTAAGACCTGGCTCTTCCGCCAGGCATTTGGTGAGGGAGAGGGGGTGGGTGGGATGGGTTAGGGAAGGTTTTTTATCTGTATTAGTGTTTGTGTGTTATTTATTCATACGGTATTCATTTTGTGTTATATTTTGATGATTTGCTTTTATTGTTAGCCACCTCGAGTCACCCCATGGCAAGCTATGAAAGAAAGATTCTCACCTGTGTTTTATGTGACCACGACGCCTTTCTGAGCATTGAGACATCACTATGCTCAGAAAGGAGGTTTGGTCACATCAGAAAGGAGCAGGATAGTCCCGCGCCACACCCCTTCCCAATGTGGCCATGCCTCTTTTTCAAGCAGTGGGACATCACAGCACTTGGAAAGGGCCAAGCTGGACATCTCACAATTAAGTACACAGACCCAATCTTCAGGCCCTTATTAATATGCAGGAGAGCCACACCTTCTACTTAGGACAAGGGGAAAAAAATATAGCTTCAGCAGCCAAGTCCCTGCTTTGATGGTGAACTCTGAATCATCATTACCGTTGTGATATTTTACACCTTTTTCTTTTTCAAAAAAAAGAAACATGTAGGGGATGACATCCATAAAGAAAAACCCTGCACTAAAAAAATGCAGCCTAAATAAACTCTCACACTCAAAAGATAGAAAACATCAGATTCAGATTCACTACTGTCTGCACAACCTTAATTCCACAGCTGTCTCCACATACATTCAGACTGTTTTAAATCTAGGCCAGGAGTAGGGCTGATTCGAGAATTCTCACGAGAATCAAGAAACCTTACCAAGGTCTTGGTAACATTTCGAGATCTTGTGAGAATCTCGAGAAGAATTCAAAATCTGGTCTGATTACTCAAGAAACTTTTGTTCTCTAAGGAATCAATATAAATCTCTTTTGAAGAGGAAGAAACAAGAGTTCTGTGATCGACAATGGGGAAAACAGGGTAGTCGTTCATAAGATTGATAGCAAGGTGTTCTGGCAATTAGTGGCTAAGGGGACAGACTCCTTTCAATAAAATTTGGATTATAATGTTTCACCGAAAGACTGGGAAGATCATTTTACAATCATTTTACAATCCAATTTGAAAACAACGAGCCTTTTATGATAGACTCCAACATGCTGACACTGCAAGGCTCTGTAGTTAGGAATTATCTTACTGAGATCTTAATAAAACTGATAGGCCAGCAAAAGAAAAATAAAGTGCCAGGTCCCGACGGCATACCTGCAGTGGTTTATTTATTAAACATTGATTGGTGGGTACCCGTCCTGGTCCCGGGGTTTAACAGCGTTATAGATTCTGGTTAAATCCTTGATTTCTGGAAGGGCCATACCATTATCCCAGTTTACAAAAAGGTCAATAAGGACGTCCCTGAGTCATATCATCCTATTAGCCTGCTAAATATTTCCTGTAGAATCTTTGGGAGACAACATCTGGCCAAAATGGTTTGGAAATAAACATCTCCTTTCTGAGGCCCAGGCAGGATTCAGAGGGGGCCATTCCACAGTAGATCATTTATTTACTTTCCAATATTTACGGTACAAATACATCAGGGCAACAAGGAGTGCATTATACGTTGCTTTTGTTGACCTGAAGGCAGCCTTCGATGTCGTGGATAGAGGACTTCTCTGAACCAAGCTGCATAGACTAGGCATAGACCCTCTGCTTCTAAATCTTCTTGTAGCTTTTTATCAGAACACCTGGACTCAAGTGAGGTATGGAAGCAGAGGGGAACTGACCGAGAGAATTCAGATACAGAAAGAAGTGTGACAAGGATGTGTTTTGGCACCAACTTTATTTAATTTATATGTCAATTACATCATTGAGGATATGTACAGACCTGATTTCCATGCCCCGAAACTATTAAGCACCCCAGTTGGTGTCTTGATGTTCGAGGATGATTCAATGATTATTTCAAGGACCTCAACGAGGTTACAAAGAGCACTGACTAGATTTTTCAATTAATGTAAGAAGAGCAAACTTGTTATAAATGATAAGACAAAAATCATCTTCTGGGGTAAGGCCAACTGATTTACTTGGTGTCTAGACATGTTAAATTACAGGTAGAGAGGGAGTACAAATATTTGGGTCTTTTGATATGTCAATCTTTTAGTTGGATTAAACAAATGCAAGCAGTAAAATCTAGGGCCTTCCAATCCTCAGCAGCTTTTATATGAGGTTTCACAACATGTATGCTAGGAAATCAATGCGGGACTCTCTTTTTTCAGAGTAAACAGATCCTATATGGATCAGAAATCTGGGGTGGGCAGCAGATGATAGACGGTATTTTCAGACGTGACGGGGCCAATTGGCCCCGTCACGAAATCAATGAAATGATCCCCCGCGGGGATGACCCGTCACGCCCTAATAGACGTGCCAGGGGATCCCGGCGGGGAATCGGGGAGGGGGCGGGGCCGCGCGGCGCAACGTGCGGCCGCACGGCCCCGCCCCCTCCACGCTTCACGCTGCCCGCCCTCTGGGGAGACGGGCGGCCGCCGCGGCCAATGCCGCCGCAGCGCTCGCCCGCTATGGCCATGGGCCGGACTCCCTGCAGGGATTCCGGGCCGTGGCCGCCGTCCAGACGTGACGGCGGGGGTCACCATGGCGGGGAATCGTCTTCAACACGCAACGGCCTCCGGCCCCGCCACTTCGGCCGCTCGCGTGGTGAATGTGATCCCATGCCGTGGTAACATCTGGGGGGGAACATTTGTTCCCCCCAACAGACGTTACGTGGTCCAAGCCACCACAGGGAATTGACTGTGGTGGACATTGACCACGTAACGTCTGAAAATACCCAGTCAATATACCCCAAAATAAATTTCTCAGACATTTACTTGGGCTCGCACCTTCAACCCCAGCTGCTTTTTTGAGGCTTGAAACTAGACTAGCTAATTTAAAAGTCATAATATCCACAAAAATGTGAGGATATTGGTTTAAAGTTATGGTGGCCCCTGCTTCACTTTTTATAAAAATGTGGTTTTTGGAAGATTGTACCAGAATCCCTTCACGACAGTCTCCATGGCTAAAGTTTGCTAACACCAACTTTCGTAGGATTGGCTTGGGATACTTTGTGGATGCTGGAAACAGGCTGTTCTCAGGGAGGGAAAGATCTATAGTTGTCCAACAAATAATGGATATTGCATGGCAAGAGGAGTTGGTCGCTATCCGCTTTTCGGGAGTGGCACCTCTATATTCACTTCAGAAGATTGATCTGGGAATGGAAAAATACCTTAGGATAGACATGGGATGGAATCAGGTTAAGGCACTATGTAGACTTAGATTAGAGCAAATGCCATCAGCGGTGTTAGAAGGCAGGAGAAATGGAATCTCTAGAGAGCCGAGATTGTTCCCTTGCGGCAGTAGAGCTATCGAGGACATAGTTCACTATGCCTTCAAATGCTCTCGGCCTGAAGCACTAAGGAAGAATTACTTCCCTGCTAGATTGTGGCATCTCAGATACTTCCGCCTAAAAGAGAAATTAACATGGTTATTCTCCCAAATGAATCCTGGTATACTATACAAACTGGCCAATTTTGCCCTCAGAGTGGAAGCGATTAGGTCTAGAGATAGGATTGTTCCCACGGAACAGTAAACATCACTTAGAACCTAGGAAAGGTGTTAAATACGTTGACCCTACTGGATTGAAGTGTGTGTAGATTTTTGTATGGTCACGTTTTATTGATGTGTAATATGGTTGGTTATGTTTGTGTGTGTGTGTATTGTATGTTTTTTGCTAAGGCAGACGGCTACACAATAGATTTGACTGACTTTACATCTGGTCTGCACCTGTGCAAAGCGGCTGCCGCAGTCATTCTACGCACGCACGGTGGCCCTTTTTCAAATGGCACTGGCAACACCAGTGCCGTTTTGGAAAAGGGCAGTCGCTCTGCGCATACGCCGGTTTGGTTTTCATGCGCGCAGACCGGCTGCAAGTGGCCCCCGGGTGCAAGAGGAAAAGGGTTCCCCACCCCTGATTCGTTTAAGAGAATCCTGGTTCCTTTAAGAGAAAAGTGCATGTGACCAATCACACTCTTTCATTATCTCCCCCCTCTGCAATGAAGGATCAGCTCTTTCAAAAATGAGCAGATGTGGTTTAGGCTATAGTCAGTTTCACAAACAAATTTGTTTAAATCATTGGACACTGGGATTCTTCCCACAGCCAGTTCCTATATTGTAAGCCCCTTGGGGCAGGGACCCATCGCTGATCATGGCTGTGGAGCCCCAGGCACATGGTTGGTGCTATATTAATAATAAATAATCATTGTTCCTAGACCAGTATAGTGAGTAATCGCGTGGATGATGTGTGTGATCTCTGGGGAACAGTCCAATCTGTGCTTGCAGACCACAGGGAAGTTGGTTCATTAAACAAGTTTAAAGTTAAGCTAGCATAAGCCATACCGCAGACAAGCCTCCTGCCGTGGGCCAAAGATCAGGGAAGATTTTTAGCAAGAGGCACTCTACAAAAGACCCCACTCCTACCCTGCCTCTATCCAAACTAACCTTCTCCCCTACTCTCCCAACAGGACCACCCTTGTCCTGGTACCTGTTTTCAGCCTTCCAAGGGAGGAGTGGGAAGAGAGCAATCTTGGGGCAAAAATAGAATGTAAGACAGCAGAGCCAGGACTATGAAAGGTTAGTAGCGAACAGAGAGGGATCTAGCCCAGGGTCGAGAGGAAGCACCAAGCAGGGCTTACACATGTACTAGGAAAAAGGACAGGATAACCACTACCTTTATCAAACATTAAACAACTAGATAGATTTCTGGTACAAGTATCAGCGGAATAAGTTAAGAGCGATGCTTACGAAAAATTGTGTGGCAACGCTACAACACTGCCATCTAGTGAGAGACTAGGGGTCAGCAAGAGTCAAAGAGCCTCAAAACGGAAGTAATAATTAGAACAGATATTGCCCAAATAGGGACAGAAACTTTGGTCACAAAAGACACCTAAATATTTAAAAATCAGGAGAAGGCTCTGGAGGAGCAAAAACTCTGCAAACTAAGAAAAGGGCACCTTAAAAACAATTCTGAGGAACAAAACAGAATAATTGTAAGCACAAGACAGTTTCCTGTGCCTTTCTAGAGATACATTGAAAGTGAGGTTTGCATACCGAACGGTGTCTATTAAAAACAGATTGGGGAAAGGCCACTCTTGCTAACAAGAGGGACAGGGACAGGCGCACGTTCAGTCCTAACAAGCCCATTTTTGGCACAAACCTTTATAAAGGCCTTATACTTGCAAGCTTTAATGCAGTAACTGCATGAACCTTCAGCAATTCAGTCCCTCGGCCTCAGTCCCCAGAGTCCTAATGAGGAAAATAAATATTGGCTGTCAACTTGCTCAGTGTGCTAAAAGAGACTAGAATTATTAGGAGAGCGAGCAAGAGAGGGCAGATACCGTGTTGGTCGCAGCAGTTACAGATAGGGACAAATTAGTTCAGATGATATCTTTTAGTGGACCGACTTCTGCTGGTGAGAGTGCGCAAGCTTTGGGGCCACACAGGACCCTTTCTCAGGCATGTAAAAGTCAGAAGTAGATAGTGTAAGTTTTGTGGGAAGAAGTCCTAATATACCACCAATGCAATTTTCAATGGTGCATTTTAGATTTCAACTCTCTGGACACTCCAAACACAGAACAGCATGAATGTTTGTTCATGCTGTGCCACCTCTGGATGAGGTTGCCATGTTACTACAGAGGTTGATTTCCCTCTAAGTCCACCGTAAACTGTAGAGCCACACTTGCCCAAGTCCAGCCAATGAGTTCACAACTAAGACAAGATTTGAACCCTGGTCTCCCCATGTCCAAGTCCAAGCTAGGATGAACCGACTCTTATCTGCATCAGTCTGCAATTAGCAGTAACAGACCCCGACTTCATGGAAATTGCTTTCTAATATAAAATCTTAACTGCAACCTCCTGCAGCACATCACACATTTCACCCACTGAAGAGGTTTTCCTGCCTTAACATTACTAAAGCCACTATCATCTTAGGACGTTACTGACACTGCTGCAATTTTCACACGTGTAGGAACATGCAGCGCACCAAAGAACTCGTGTTTAAATTTCTGGAAAAGGGGCTTTTAAAAACCATGGGGTGTTAATAAAAGTTACGGGGGCCCAGTTCACCCACGATGGCCCGCCTGGGTCAAAACCTCACCCTGCCAGATGTGGTCCCGGTGGCCGGAACAGATCCCACTAGATGTGGTCCCAGTACAAACCCTGGCGGGGTAGGCGGCAAGTCCGGAAGGAACCAGGCCCACAGTCTGGGCTCAGGGGCCACCCAGGTGGGCCATAGCAGGCCGAACTGGGCAGGCACATCTGTTTGCATGCCAACCTGGCCTGACGTGGAGGGTTTCCATGATCACCAGTCATGGCTGAGTTATTGGTATTCATGGTTCCCCATCATGGTGGGGAGTGGGGCACTGCCAGGCCACAGCGTGGGGGCGGGGCCAGCCAGCTAGATGTCACTCCCCGCCCCGCTGCCTCAGGGCATGGAAACCTTTATTCCATTCCCCAACCTGCCCCAGCTGAGGGTGGCTCTCCCTCCCTGGAACGCGCAGCCGGCGTGCCGGCGATACTTTTATTTTCACCCAACGTGACAGTATAGTGAAAAAGATTAAAAGCAGCCATCTTGGAATTCTCTTCAGTATCGACCTGGTTTTCATCAAATCACCGCTACCTATCGCGTTTGCAATCAGTTTTGTTTTCTCATTTTTCCCCCTTGAGGATTTTCACAAAATGAAGGTTTTACATTGCCGGCGGTCAACCTCAACAGTTTTTGTTTTGTTTTGTTTTGTTTTTTTAAAGTTGAGTCAAGATAAAAAGTGGGTTCCTTCACATCACAGCCAGATTCCCTCTGTTTATCAGGGCTAGAATCAAAACTTTAATTTTTTTTTTTAAAAATACAGACTGTATATCAATTCTGTTTTTTTTTTTTTTTAAAGAACCCTCTAAACTAACGAGATGTGTGACCCTACAAATGCTGAGGGAATAGAAACATTTTCAGCATGCACGGGGTAATAAAGAGCCCCTTTGAACACTATTTCCTTTGATGCAAGTGCAGCCCGAAGGCAAGATTGCCAACTCTCTGCGTTTCACTGGGAAACTCCAGATTTTTGACACCAAGGCCCTTTTCAAACAAGACACACCCACGCACGCCTACATAGCGGGTGCCTCCCATTTGAACACCAGGCAGGCAAGCATGCGTGCATGCACACTCCTATGAAACACACGTGCCCACCCACCTCCGCCCACCCACGGAACAACTGGCCATGGAGGGGGGGGGGGATATCAGTGTGAACTCCTGTGCTGCCCCACACCGCCCACACTACGGCGCACCCTCATACCTCCCACACGGCCATGACCCATTTTAAAAGAGCCCAAGTCTCTGGGCTCTGTGAGAAGCCCCAAGTTCTCCAAATTAGCCAGCAGTGCCCCTGGTAACCTGGAAAAATTAGAACTTTCCTGCCCCATTTCAGACACTGCCCTGGAGTATCATGATGTTCCGGGGGAAGAGGTATGGGAGACAGGGTTACATCAGAAAGAGACCATCTTTTGGCCCCGCCCTCATCACCATGGCCCTGCCCCCTTCAAGGGCAAGTCCAGAGACAGGCGATAACCCCACCTAAAGGGACTGAGGGCAAACAGTTCCATACCCTCCAACAGTGCTTTTTTGCCTGGCACAGCAACAGGTTGTTTGCTTTGTACCAACTCCAGGAGACAATGGGTGTCAACCCCTCACGAATCCAGCTGGAGAAAGAGGGGAAAGGAAAGGAAACTGAAACCAATCCTCGCACCCATCATACATATTGCAGGGCTGCATAGAGTGTCAGTGCAGCCCAGCAACATGCATGATTTGGGGGGGGGCGGGGGGGGGGGCTTGTCTAAAAACTCCCCATGATGGAAGACCTAAAAAGAGGTGTGGGTGTGTTTCTGAGAGAGATGATCCTTTAGCTGCTGGAAGAGACTGTGTGACTGGGATCCTCCCAAGTGTCTTTAAAACAAACAAAACTTTAGAGCCAAAGTCAATGTACCAACTTGAGAATCTGGACTTTTTCCTAGGCTGAGTTTAACTTAAGCCATCGCTCCTGCACATTCAAATCTAGGTTTACACAGAGCTTCTCACATAGACATTTATTTTTTTTCCCCCCCAGCTCAGCCCCAAAATTAGCCAGTGGGCTATTACAAATTCATATAAGTACTTATAATAAATAACTATGCATATTTATGCAAATTAGGGGCAATATGACATGTACCCTATTTCTCTCCATCCAATGTTGGCGGGCATGCAGTTTCTCCCCAGTCTTTTCCGCACCAAAGGATTCCTCATGCATTCCAACCACTCTCCCAGCTGCTCTGAAGGACAGGTGCATTTCCAGATAGAACCACAGGGACAGACATTGACTGGAAGTGCCTACATATCAGTTTGAGGGGAGCAAACTCCGTGTTACAGAGACTAATTTTGTACCGCAGATTGGAATGGAAGGAACTGTGCGGCTGGAGAAAGGTGCGTCACTGGCATCACCAGAGTATTGGGTCAACAACTCAACGGCAGAGAGCACAAGCCCAGCTTTCACGTCGGTTCTTGTCAACGATGAGCCCACATTGATCAGTTCAGAAAGCTTGCTGATATCAGGCCTTACAAACTGGGAGGAACCCCTGCATTGAGGAAGGTTGGTCTTGAAAAGAAGGCAGCAGGTCAGCAGCTACCAGCCTCACCAGAAACCTTTGGCAAGTTCCACTCCGCTCTGCAGCTCTTGGACTAAAGCAATTTTAAACGGAGGTTGTGTCATAAAGCAGAGATAACTTTATCCATCATCTGCCATGCATCGCCGCCCTGCCATTTCCCCGCTGGCAGACCCGTACAGGACAATGAAAAAGCAGGAAAAGAAAAGGGAAAAAAAAGGTTTGGTGTCAAGCTTCCAAGCTGCTTCAGCCACCTCAGCCTCTTTTTTATTCACTTTATTCCACATTAGGGGAGAGATTTGCCTCATTTCCTCAGATTAGAGCAAGACCTAATCACACTGTTCAGCAGTGCTGTTGCTTTCCCTCTCCCTCGCTAGAAAAAGGATTTCTCAGTATATAGAGCTGGGGGAGATCAGAGATTAAGTCGATAACCTAAATGGGGGGGAAAAACAGAAAACCTTCTTCGAGAGTAAAGGCAGATAGGTCAGCCTAGCATCAAAGCAAATTGAAAATCTTAAAGGAGTGGCTTTTGGCTCAAAACTTGCTAGATTTCCTAGAAGCAGCCTGAAGTTTGTTGCTATGGGAGAATCCTTCTCATGAACCACTGAAGATCGGGAAGGGCAACCGCGATGGTAAGTGCAGGGATTCTCGTCTTTTGGTGCTTGCTAAATAGTTTATCTCCTGTTTTTCCCCTAAATGTTTAAAGCCAAGTTTTACCATTAAGAGACCAATACCTTTTCTTATCAGCTACAGAGGGATGCATAGAACCACAGCACTGAGTACAGGATTTAATTTTTGGTTGTCCAGGAAACTAAGAAACAACTCCAGTGGAGATGTAAGCAACGTACTGCTGAACCCCAGCACTGATTTAATTTGGTAAAAGGGTGGATGATCTTTTGTCAAAAGTAAGGATGTGCACAGCTCTCGGGCAGGGACCATGTCTATCTTATTTTCTGTAAAGCACCGGGTACATCGCTGGCACTATATAAACGCTTATAATTATTAAAATATCATTCATTTTCATTATATTTCATTAGTCTTTGTGTTTTGTTTGTTTTTACGTTCATTTTTTATTTCTACTGGTTTCAATGGAAAACATTTTATGTTATAACTTTTGTTTGTCAAGCAACTTGGACGAAACATGGCAGGATTGTACCCCCCGTGGAGGGCATTATGTGTGCCAAATTTCAGAAAGATTGGATAAAGGGATCCAATTTTATAAGCAGTTGAAATGGTTTATTTTACAAAAGTCTGCTACACATTCCTGGCTCCAACGTCTCTCTTCCATCCAATGTGGATAAAACATAGTAAGATTATAGTAACCTTGGGGAGGGGTATGTCTACCAAATTTCAGAAGGATTGGATAAAGGGACCTGATGTTATAGGCAATTTGCTTGTAAATGTATTTCTGGCTGAAGCATCTTTGTATTCCAGCCAGTTAACACAACATTTGGTAGGATTGTATCTCATACCTTCTGGATCATCTCTGACAAATATTAGAAAGATTTGATAAAAGGTCCCACTGTCATAAACCTGCACAGCAGAGAATGAGCCCATGACAGGGATTCTCTCATGTCTGTCACTGTGGTACAAGATATGTTTGTAATGCCAATCCGCCAGCAGAAATGTCACCCATATATCATTCTGTGCTGTGACCACCCCAACCCCTCCCTCTCTCTTGTTACCGGGAAGTTGGAAGCATCTGCTTAAGAAAGAGCCAATAAGGGGCTCTCTTCTGTTCCTTGTCAGTGTTGCAGGATGCGATTGTGATGACAATTGACCAGCCTGGATGTGTGAACCATGTCTTCCAGTTACTGGGATGCTATCCCCCTTGCCCTCTGCATTGCTGCCTGAAGTCTGTTATATCCCTTCTATGCCCACCTCAGAGCTGCCCAAGATTGGTTCTGGAAAGCGGGAAGCATGCAGTGAGCGAGAGATCAATCACATCTCTGTCCCAGCCAGGGTGTCTTTGAAATGTCAAGCCAAGTGGCCAGAGGATCTCTCTGTCACCTCTGCTGTTTGGCACAGGCTTCAGTCTGGGCAGACACCTCAGGTACGTGCGGGTGTCCATCAACTTGCAGAGAACACCCCACGAAGGGACAGGAAGATGTTGGGCAGCACCCCAGGTGCGTGAGGATTGGATTTATGTAGCTAGCTGAACTCTTGCAGTGAGCTCTGCGCACTCTTGCAGTGAGCTTTGACTTCCAGAAAAATCTGAGACAAACACTCTGTCCAAAGCCCAAAGAACAAGCTCAACAAAACAGTAGCTTATATCTACCCTCTATGCCTGCCTTGAAGCCATCACCGATTGGTCTTGTAAAGGTGGAAGCATTTAGTAATTGGTCAGTGAATGTGTCCATCAGTCTTTTAGATTGTTTCCTCTCCCTTCTACAGCAACCCCATGCTTGTCCCTGGGTGTTTTCACACAAGACACTCTCCACCCACTATACATGTTACAGGGCATGCTTAGGGCAACACTACAGCCCTGCAACACGTATAGTGGGTGGTGAGAGTCTTGTGTGAAAACAGCCTCTGAGTAGCACTGCATGTGCTATTTATCTTAACAAAAGTCAAGAAGGGATCTTCAATTGCTTATAAAATGTGGACCCTTTTTCAAATCATTCTACAATTTGATCCTGAAGGTCAGGATCCTGAAGGCCTGATGATCCTGAAGGCCAGAAATACAATCTTGCCATTTCATGTAAAATGGATAGGGGGGAAATGTTACAGCCAAAAATGTATTTTCAAGTAAGTTCCTTACACCCACAGGACCCATTATCCAATCCTTCTGAAATTTGACAGAGCTGATAACCTTGGGGAGGGGTCTAATCTTGCCACAGCTTATCCAAATCGGATGGGACACGAAGATGTTACAGCCAGGAATGTGTACGCAGATTTTTGTAAAACAACAAAATTCCAACTGCTTATAAAGTCTGATCCCTTTATCCAATCTTTCCAAATGTTGGCACACATAATTCTCTGTCCTGGGGGGTACAATCCTGCCAAGTTTCATCCAAATCGGATACGAAACAGAAAGGCTACAGCCTTTCAGTTTTTTCTTATTAACTCATAACGAAACAAAATTATTTTGTTCTTATGTTCGTTTTCATTATTCAACAACAAAAAATAGACCTCTTTCATTACTGTAATAATGAAAATGAAATGCACACCCCTAAGTCACTAACAAGCAACAAGGACCTTAAACCCAGTGTAGATTAGTGTTCTCACAACACTAGTGGACACACAAAGTTAAATCTGCAAAAGTCCCTTCCCGGACCACACTTTTATTTTAACTGTGTGAAAAGGTTAAGTCACAGGACGCAGCATTTAGTCAAAAAATGTAACTTAAAAACCAAGGGTTCAGCAATTGTACTTAATTCCTTCATATGCATTTTCATAACACGCAAAAAGTTTTATCCACCTAACCTTCAGCCTTAACTGCTGGACAGGATAGAGGTGATCTCCCCTTCAAGGTATGAATCCCCCACTGTCTGCCTGGTTAGGTGAATGCATTACTGGGGATGTTGGGGGGAAGCTCACATTATAATGGGATACCCATCAGTGGCTGCAGCAATACGAGCAGTAACTTTTGAAGCAGGGGAGCATACGAGGCGAGACTTTAAAAAAATAAAATGTGGCCATCAAACACTCCCACAACAAGCTTTAGAGTTGGGAGAAGAGTCTTGCATGAACGCAGCCTGAACAGGGGAAAGCCCACATGAAGCACAGCCCATGGGAAAAGCTGTATTCAACCCTACCATTCTTTATTTAGCAATTGCACTAAATCAGCCTAATTAATTGTGATAACAGCACTCATTCTCGGACAAAAGATGCAACCTAGGGTGGAATCGAACAAGCAGATACCCTACGTTCACCTCTGCCAGGCATATTTCCCGCATACCCGTCTATTAGGCATCTGTCACGTGGCTTCCACATGGTCACCCTAGAGTCACCACTCCAGGGATATCACGGGCCAACTTTATGGGCCAATCAGAGCTGATGGGTGCCTACATCTCAACTAGGTTCACCCACAGCCTCAGCGGCATCCAGGTCCACCAGCACATAGTCCCGCATAGCACACCCGGCCAGCTGAGAGGTGGGGGAAGGAGACGGCAGGGGACTGGGGTGCGAGGGAGATCTCTAGAGCACCTCTAACCTGAGAGGCAGCCAGCCGCGGAGAGGAAAATCAGTAGCACCACTGGCAAAAGCTGCCACAAGCACATGAAATACGGGCAGGGGGCTGCAACCTTTATTAGGCTGTATATGGTATGTATCTGGGGGCTACACAGACCAAGACTCCAGTGGGCTATCATCTCATTTGATAACACACGTAAGACACATTTTCTAAATTGTCTTGGTTTCTCCCAGAACAAGGTGAGATTAGGGCCATGAAGGACTGTGCATCCCCGTTTCTTGGAATGCAGCAGATTGATAACCTGTTACTTATCTTTCCAGACAACTTTCCAGGACAAACATTTGGTGTCTTTAGACATAAAAATCAGGTGTCAAAACCCCGAAGTACGTGTTTGGCTGTTGCGTGTAAGCACCATAACAATCCCAACACCAATCTGGCCACCCGTTGAACCCGCGATATGAACACTATAGATTCACAAGGACAATTTGCATGTTTCGGCTGAACACGTGGCCAATGTTGTGTCTAATGATATCGTGTGGCGTGTTAGCAGTTACAACATGGGGAATGAGGTGGCAGCACTTGCATGCTGAGATTGGGAGGTGAACAAAACACCGATTTGCCCCAAGATGGGCTGTGTGTCTAAGCAGCGCCACATGGAGAACACTGGGCCAAACTGGTGCTCATATCAAGGTGTCTGAACACACATTCAGACACCCGTTGAAGTTATGTCTAAAGTCACCCAATAGCTCCTGAGAAACCCTTCAACCCACCAGAACCCACATGAACTTTAGCAGGCCTCTAGAGCACTACTTGGCCACCTTTCCAATTTGGCAGGCTAAAGGGTGGTGTAATGAGACTTTACAAGACCCCCACCAGCCCACAAAAGCCCCACTCTACCCCCCCAAGTTCTACTAGGGCAGTTACCAGACATAACAGCTGCTGCATGCCTGCTCATGTTTGTCCACTGTGCGTCCACATGGAAGTTACTTCCATGTGGCAATAGCCAGCGGCAGACATGTAGCAGGTCACTTACAAATGTAGCCATCTGCCATGTGTTTACCATCTGAAGGAGTGGCATCCAATGCTACCTAAGAAGCCTTTCCTTTGACCTTGGGCTCACGCTCTGTATAGTAAGACCTCCACAGGCACTCGCTCTCAAAACCAGACAAACTTCATAGACCCCACCCTTAGAGTAAATGCATTTATTTATACCCATTCTTACACAGTTCAGTGAAAAGTGAGAGTATAAGTATAAAAGCACTTTTCTGGATACGATGCCCCACGTGAACTCCAAATAATCACCTGCAGATAGCACTAGTTGCACTGTTAGACAACACTTTGCTATAAGCTTTGCTCATAAGCTTCTACAGTGGCATGTGTGCACTTAACTGCTACAGTGGCTTTGGAACACACTGGGTATCATGAGGAACAGCAACTGGGCTACAGCTCTTTGCAAACCAATACACAATATGAAATCCTGAAACAATATTGTCAATAAATTAATACAACTCAGGTATGTAAGTTTTTGTACTATGGAAAATGCTCAAAAGATCAGTAAGCTAGTTGGTATGGAAATAGCCTTGGAGCAAAAAACCATAAGCAACCGTTTGCCAGTAAGGTCAATACTGGAAATTCTCCAGAAACCCAAATGAAGTTAATGCCATCATCATCTTCTCCTGGTCGTTTATGTCAAATGAAACTGCAAAGCAAGTTATGCCGAGTGCTTTTTTTTTTTCCTTTTGCCCAGTCATCTGGTCTCCAAATGGGACAAGCGCCTGCCATCACAAGACCAGTTATTTCAACAGTGACTATAGCAGTGTCAACTAAAAAAAAAGTTGACTTCAACCTGTTAATAGCCTGCTGGTTTCTTTTTTTTCCAGTTTACTTAGGAATGGTTTAGGACATCAAGAGTCAACATTCAGAACGTTCTAGCTTAAACCATTCTGATCAACACAACGAAGGCTGTTCATTTGTGTCTATCATCTCAGCTAAGGAACCAATTTGTTAGATTGCCAGAAAGCAAAGCATTGGACTTTTCTGGAATGAAGTCTTGGCTTAAATTCTTCTATCGGACCCAAATCCAGAAGACGAGGCAAAACATGGCACGACATCTAGTTAATGACATGGAATTTTCTGGGACGTTCTACTAAGCAACACAGTGGAACTTGAGGAACTTCTTGGAATGTTTTGGGCTTTGCTGAAGGTATTAGGCCGCGCTCCTTCCAGGTGTAACTGCACAAGTCAGAGAGATTTCTATACAAGTGTCGCCACCAACTTCTTTGAAAGGCAAAAGGTTGGGGTTTTTAAAAAAAAAATAAATTTTTAATTTTTTTATTTTTTTTTTTTTTTTTTTTTTACAGAACCATTTTAAAAAGCTGAGAAAGTGACAGTTTCAGCATTTCATTCATCTCAACTTGGAATAATTTGCCAGCCTTGCCAGAAAAGGGAGTGATTCCACCCATATCCAGATAGCTACAAAGTAGGACACTGAGGAGGGATGGGGAAGCCGCCCCACACTCGGGATAAAGCTGGTTCGTGCCAACAATTCCTACTCCGCTGGCCTCAAGGGTTTGACAATCATTTCAGTTGCGCAACACCAGCTTGGGCTGCTATTACAAAGTCAGCATTGTTCTCTCCTGGCGTGCGCGCCCTGGGCTTTATGGAGACTATTCTTAACCTGTCCCGCACACCAATAAAAACTTTGGATTGAAGGAAAAAGCTGGCAAAGTCCATCCAACCAGTTTTTCGTCTTCACCTAGATGGCATTTCTAGGTGTGCCATTGTGAGCCATTGCTTTTATGTTTGTGGTGCTTGCTTGGTGGCCGCAGGTGCGGTGGGAGGCTACACCCACTTCAAAGACCTCGTGAATGGCTTTGCGGAAGCAATGGAAATTGTAGTCTATTAAACCTGCGAGAAAGAAAGAAAAAATATTCCTCAGATAAATGCCTTGCCTAATTAGGCTCAAATTAGCAGAAAGACACTCCCCCAGTAATCAAGGGGAACAGGTGTACACAATGCTTAAAGGTTTAATTCCACTCTCCAATTATGAGATTTGCCCCCTAGAGCCAAAGTGTGGCACAAACAGAGCTGCGTGCTCTTCTGTGTAGTACCTTCATCAAATTAAGTGCCAAATTCTACAAACAGTGCCATTTAATTAAGTTACTTGCTGTTAGGCCAAGCATACGGAACCTTTTCCCTTCCAAGGGCCACTTTTAAATGAGTACAAGCTCCAAGAGCTGCACAGAAATAGAGGTGCTCATGTTAGAGGAGGGTGCAGATCATGAATCTGTGCCACGGAACTATCTATTCCTATCCTTTTGGGTGCATGCCCACATCTCTGCTCCCTTACCCTGATCTTCGTTTTGCAGTGCTCAACAGTAGGAACCGGATGCAGGGGCCAAACCCAGGAACCAGAAAGGACCACATCAACTAACTAAAGGTTGAGTTTGGCCTCCGAGCCTGAAGTTTCCCTCCCCTGCATAGGGCTATTGAAAGCATGTGCTGGAAATTAAGGTTGATGTATGCAAGTCTACAGGTCTGCGCCGAGGGCCAGATCATGCAAAGCAGAAGTCCCAACAGAACATATGCCTGGCCCCTGCATTCCACAGGAGCCATGTCTTTACAGCGTGGCAGAGATTTGCCCCAGGATATCAGCAGAGTATTCGCACAAAGGTTTGCTTACCACCGACTCATCCTGGGATATTTTATCCCAAGGGTAAGTGCTTCAGGTGAACGATCTCCCGCATCAAGGCCACACAAATTGTTTTACATGAGTTGGAAACAGATAGCGTGGCTTCTGCACCAAGGCCCACCACAAAGTTTTGCTGCAAGAATGTAGGCAAATTTGCATCATTTTCTCTATTCTCATAATTTATGTTGCCTTGGCTTTTTGGTTGGTTGGTTTATTTAATTTACTGAATAGCACAGAAGCCTGGGGGTGGAATGGCAAGGGCCCACAGCAGTGGAATGAAGTGGAAAATGGGGTCAGATGCAAAGGGAATGAGGAAGCATTACTAAACCACTAAGTTAGTGGAGACTAACTTTTGATCTACCAGTAGATTGCAAACCTACTTCTTGCCCCCACAACCCAAAGTAATGGATATAGATATGTAAATGTATGGCCACAATCAAATTTCAAATGTTAATTAGTATTCTTCTGCTGATTACAAAATGGCAACAAAGCTTTAACTAATAATCTTGGTTAGTTTTTTACCTTTCCGTTCAAAGCTTTCTTCTCTAAGGATACAGACCAATGCCAAAAACTTCGTGACTTCCTTTAAATACAGGACAGTTGTGTTATTGAGTTTGATAATTGCCATAGACTCCTTATCATAAGCACTTCCACTGCCATCTTCCTTTAACCTACAATAGTTTGAGAAACAAGGGACTATTCAATACATGTAGACACCACAGTGCTTGTCAACACAGCTTTAGCAATTCAGCACGTGTTAAATCAACACATTAGTTCACCCATACTAAATGTTGTAACTGCATTACGGTGAACAAGAGAGGCAAATACCATTTCTGATTGTGGCCTAACGGTGGCTTGGAGCCCGGCTTATGGCTCTGAGGCAGTTCGAGTGCAGTTCTCAGCCAGAGCGGATCCTGGTCCCTCTGCTGCCTTAATGATCAGTCCTGCGTCTATCTTCGCTGCACCTGAGTCTCAGCAATTGAATCCAAACGCTCCTCAGAACCTTGGCAGTAAGATACTGCAGAGTACCAGCCAATCACGAAGCAGGAGCTCTCGGCCGCATAACGATTTTGACACACACCCATGGAGTTGGGAACTTTGGCCACCTCGTATTAGCAGAAGCCTCACGCCTGAGACCGGGAACACAACCGCCACTCTACTTGGCCGGGGGTCAGCGTCACATGTGGTTTAAGGCTGCCTCCTCCATATCCTCGGCTGTGTTGGCAACTAGCTCCGACTCTCACCTCGGCATATAGCCAAGTAACAGCCCAGGCTAGGGCCCCCCTGACCAGGGAAAAGCGGGCTGCAGAAGATTAGAATGTGTGTTTTGACCCGCCATGATCTGACCCAGATCAGGGCCGCCATTGCGGGTGTTATTGGCTGTCCGTCATGGCAGGGGAAGGGGCGCTGGGAGCGGTGTGGGGATGGCCACCGGCACATCTAATATGGCTGCTGACCAGGCCGGGTCGCCTGGGCAGCGGATCAGCTATCCCAGCCAGTGGACTGAGCTGCCCCTGGCCATGTTAGCAGGGGGTTCCTGGCCCGGGTCAGGGTGGTTTTACCCACAGATGAGAAAGGGTCTAGAATGAAGACCAATGAAAATAAGGGTGACAGACTGGGGTACATTCAGCCTAGGGAGGAGAAGCCCCAAGTTGCTAATTATCAGGAAGCATTTCCAACAATATGAAGAGTTCAGCACTAGAACAAGATTCACATGTAAGGTGGCGAAGGCTTCCATTACTGGAAGTTTCAAAAAAAGTTTAAACATGGGTCAGAGAACCTTTTCCCTCCCAGGGGCCACTCTGAAAAGGAGTACAAGTGCTGAAGGCAACACTGAAGTGGAGGGCAAAGGTGTTTAAGGGATGCACTCAGGGAGGAGGAGGGTTCAACTCATGAATCTGTGCTATGGATCAGTCCCTTCTCCTTGTGTCCATGGCCTCATCTCTGCTCCCTTACACTGAAGGAGTGAGCTCAGGGTGTTTGGGGGGGGGGGGAACTGGATTTGGGGACCTGATCAAAGGAGGATTTGGGGACCTGAACAAAGAACTGGAAAGTGGCCACATAAGAAGTTAGCCACAAGCTGCATTTTCTTCCCAGGCCTGAGCTTCCCTACCCCTGGATTACAAAACCTTCTAAGGCTCCTTCCAGCCCTCAAGTTTTTATCATTAAGCCAAAAATGCTTCTCAGTCCAACAACAAACTTTTACTCCTCACTAAACCTTTGTGTGAATGGAGCTGGATCATTTTTCCAAGTCGAGGTTAAACACAATTAGGTAAAGGGTTATGTTATCTTACCAAAAACTCTGTAGACAAAAAATAAATAAATAAATCACTTTGCGTGTGTTGAATTTAAATAAGAATTTAAATGGAAGAAGCAGAGCATTACAATCATGACGAACGATGAATAAGTGGGAAGAATCAGTACGGTCAGTTAATTCTATTACAGAGATGGGAGAATGGCAGCTCAGGAACTGCATATGCTGCTCTACGAGGGTTATCATCAGAAAAGGCTCCCTGGCATCAGGGTGTCCCCGTGTGGCTCTCTCAGTTCTGCCTCCTTCACATGCACCGCCTAGTCTGGGCCCCACGTATCTGAAAGACCGCCTGTCCTTCCATGTCCCACCGCAGCCCCTGAGGTCAGTCAGCTGGAAGCACCCTCCTGCGGGTACCATCAATAAGCCTTGTCCGTACGACAAGGGCTTGCAGAGAGACGTTCTCAGCCGCTGCCCCTTTATTAAGGATCTCCCATCCCCTGGAGGTTCATTCGAGTCCCAGCATCTTTCGGAGGCGATGTAAGACTTCGTTTGAAAAAGCATTTGAAGGGCGGGGACAGGGTGGCTCTGGGGTAGGGTTGTGAGGAGGGGTTTGGGTGTGGGGAATCGGGAGGCAGTATTGGGTGGGTTTGGTGGGACCTGTGGGAGATTTGGGCGTTATGGGTATTTTTGTATGAGTTTTAATATAAATTTAAACAAATAAATAAATAAATAGCACTGGTTCCTCTCCTGCCTCCTCTATGGGCCAGCAGGGGCTGCCCCCCACTGGGCACTCACAGTAGCAGTGTCAGGTGCTCCCGCCAGGGTGTAAAGGTGAAGGCGCCGCAGTGATCAGCCCATGCTGGTGGGCGACAGAGACAGGAGAGGTATGGGTAGTGTGTAGCAATGGGAGGGCTCAGCAGTGGGCTTGGGTACATAAGAACTGATAGGGTCGGTTCTGTTAGGAGGGTTTTGGGTAGGCAGTTTCAGGTGGGAGTCGTGGGAGAGTTGGTGGGGTTCAACGTTATTTTTTTGGTATGAGTTTTAATATTTGTATTGTTTGAGAGCCACCCTGAGCCTTTGGGGAGGGTGGCATATAAAAAATTTAAATAAACGAGCAAACAAACACTGGGTCAGACCAATGGTCCATCAAGCCCAGCATCCCGTCTCCGACAGCGGCCAATCTCAGTCACTTGGAAGTACCACCCAACAGGGCACAATGGGCTGAGCCATTCCCTGGGTTTCACTCCGAGCTCAACAGTCATAGGTTACATCTCCCAGACAACTTTGCTAATAGTTTTAAATCTGCTGCCAGTTAGTTTCATGGAGTGCCCTCTAGTTCTAATACGATTTGAGAGGGTAAATAACCATTCCCTATTTCCCCATTCCAGTCCACCTGTAATTTTATAAACATCTATCCTATCCCCTCTCCAAGGTCTCTTCTCCAAGCTGAAAAGCCCCAACCTATTAAGGCTCACCTAGTATGGAGGTTCCATACCTTTTATGTTACCCTTCTCTGTAGCTCTTCTAGTTCTACTATAGCTTTTTGGAGATGGGGCGACCAGAATGGCAGACAATATTCAAGGTGTGGTCGCACCACAGATTTATAGAGAGGCATTATGATATTTTCAGTTTTATTCTCTACCCCTTTCTGAATCATTCATAACATTGTTTTCTCTCTCAACCGCTGTTGCGCACTGAGCTGAGGATTTCAATGTATTGTCCACACTGACTCCCAAGATACTTTTCCTGAGCGGTAAACCCTAATTTAGATCCCAGAATTGTGTGCAGCGAGTTTGGCTTATTTTTCCCTATGTGAATTACTTTGCACTAGTCAACATGAAATTTCATCTGCCATTCAGTTGCCTAGTCACACAAGATCCTTCTGCAATTCCTCACAAACCGCTTGCGTTTTAACCAACTCGAATAACTTTGTGTGATCTGTAAATCCGATCACCTCACTCCGTTCTCCAGAACATTGATGAATGTATTGACCACCACTGGTCTTGGGACAGATCCCAGGGGGTTGGGGCAAGTAGAAGCAACAGTCCCAGGGCAGTGAGCGTATGAGAGATTCTGTGAGAATCGGTGCATTTGAGTGTCCATGTTTATGCGTGGGGTGACACTTAGCAGTCCTTGGCCATGTGAAAAACTTAATGTACGGCTCTTCAGATTGGGAACTTTGCCCACCCCCGTGCTACTACAATTTACAGGGGCGAAAATAAGCCACCCTCACGGATGTCCCCTTACTACCCTACTGTCCCCTTACTAATTTCTAATGAGAACGAGGCTTCAGCATTGGAGTGAATCCACAGAGCAAAAGCCAGGGAGAATGTAGGAAACAAAGACACAGAAGATCGAAAAAGCAAGGACTAGTAAGTATTAGTGGTGTAAAAAGCAAGCTCATTTCCCCACTCATGGAAGCTCAGTACGGCAATGTTACACCTCATTCTAACCCTTGATCTTTGTTTGGGCAAACCTCTCATGATATTAGCGGAAGAGTCAACATTGGTTGAGATTGTTTTGCAGCCCCTCTGATTCAGAGCCTAGCCCTTGGGAACACAAGTCAATGGAATTTTCAATGGCTACAGCAGGCCTACAACACACTGATCCTGAGTGAGAAGAGACTGAAGTAGAGCAAAGCAGCCCATTCTAGCTGATAATGCTTTGGTGATCAGCGTTGTGAAGCAGAGTACCGCTGACAACACACCACACAGAGAGAGGAGTCATAGGCTGTTCCCACTGAAGCTTAATCCTTTCTGTAACCTGTCTGTCAAAAGAAGCTGAAGGCAAAGCTGGAGCTGCCTCAAAAGCTATTTCTCCAGAAAAGGAAGCCTTTATTGACTTAAAGTTCCATTACTTTTGCGCCAGAGGGCGTTCAAATGGTGACTAGTGACCCAAAGTCTTTTCCAAGACGTTTACATCTCGTGAGCACCATGACCAGTCCATTTATACCATCACTGTGCTCTGCTTGGTCACTTCTGCCATTTCCATTCGTATTTAAGTTCCACAAATACAAAGTTCTCATTCTGCAAAAGGAGAAGCTGGGATTCAGACGTTAAGTACCTTGCCCAAGGTCAAATACTTAACCCATTGCAGAGCCAGAACAAAACCCACATCGTCCCATCATTTAACCAAGAAACCATTGTGCCTCTCAAGGTGAACCAAAGCCGAGACTCCAAGTCCCAAACATCTTCTTCCCGAGGCTAAGATTCCAGCAGGTTTGCACCACCTTACAGCTCAAAATAGTTTTACAGCTTGTATGCTAAACAGTCTTAGGAAACTCAGTTTGTCACTTACCCGTATATACAAGAAACGTCGATCACTACATCAATCATGTCACAACACAGTTCATACGACTGCATGTCCACAGGAGAACTGTCTGTTGCAATGTAGATTTTGCTGACTACATCAAAGAGAAAGGCTTTTTCGATACCTGAGTTCTTCAAAGAAATGTATACGTTTGTTTAGATCTTTAAAATAGCCCCAATTTAAGAACCGTCTCACCTTAGTGGAATTTACAAAGCTTGACAACTCTGAATGACAAGAGACTTAAACTTAGGTTAAGAGTGGGGTTATGATATGACCAATCTAGAGAGGGTTAGCTGCTGTGTTGGTCCCAAATATAACGGAGCACTTACTCACATTATATCCTTCACCCAAGGAACCATCTCCAGCCATAACATTTCCCTTCAAGCTACCTCCGTTTATATCTGCTAACCACCCTTGCTTTTCCTCATCCAACTTAATTCTTTAAAGCATTTCCTCCTACTTGCCCTACAGTATCAGGCTCCTCTCTTCTCTCATCCAATTTTTTTTTGAATTAACTCATGATGAAACCAATGCTAACAGGTTGCAAACAATGCCCACATGGGCAAGAGTCCATTTCTTTCCTTCCATGCCCCTCACCGGTCACTGGATAATACAGGTGTCACGGGGCTAGGGCCTATCCATGTATTTGTTTTTAGAAAGCGCCCACCACAGGTTTTTAGGGCTCTGAACGGTATAGGCCCTCGCTACGTCTGAGACTTGATCCTGGAACCTCACCCTGATGGTTATCTGCGCTCAGAAGCCACCTGCTGTTTGGGGATCCCAACATCATGCCTTAAGTCAGTAAATGATTGGCTTTTGCTGTGGCAGATCCCCCTCCCTCAGTACGAAACTCCCTCTCTCCAGAAGTTCCTCATCTCAGTTTTCCCTCCTCACCTTCAAAAAGCACCTGAAGACTTTTTTTTTAAAAAAAAATTCTCCATGTGCTTATAGGATCCACAGCTGGTTCCCCTTAATGTATTGTGTCCTCCCTCCCTCCCTTTTAAATTGTTCTTAAGTAGGCTTTACGCTGTTTTATTGTGTTGATTTTGTGAAGTGCTTCGAGCACCATTCAGAAGGGAGGCGTTATATCATTCATCACGCTAAACAAATACCATTCAGCATTACATCACTCTTATTGTAATTCTATATATAATTTTTAAATACTTACTGATATAAAGATATTTAGCAGATTTTCCAAGGTTGGCAGTTGTGGAATGAGTTTCTGCACCACCTTACTGAAGGCTTCAAATATTGAATGGTCGTATATACTAGTCAAATAAAAGCTATGAAAAGGGGGGGGGGGGGAGAGAATGGTTACATTCAATGCTGCAATAAAGTTTACAAAGTCACATTTTCCAATATTACAACTTTTCTAACATTCATTTACTGTTTTAGCCAAACTAGTGTCCATAGTAAGAAAACTGCTCTACTGTTGCTACAGAAATATTGCATTTGTAGAATTGGAGTGCAATGAACTCCTATCCACAGCAGAACATATAGATGAATATACCAAGAGTGAAAATTAAGCTTTTGCATATTCTTATTTCACATGTTGCTTTTTGCAAGAGATAAGAGCAACCTTTGCAGGTCTATATTTTTTAATGAAACATAAGGTCACCCAAGACGTTTCCTTTTAGGGAATGTACATTTCATAGCTTCCCGATTCTACCAGTGCTTTATGTGATGATTGCACAGAGCTGAGATTAAAACCAGCAACAATATTTTCTGATTTCCCCTGAGCATCCCTGCCAAAAATAGAAGCACATCCAGACCTCCATGGCCCCCAATGCGGCATAAACAAACATCTAAAGCAAAAACAGTAGTTTCCCAACTATATATTTATTAAACATTTTATACCACCCCCCTCCTGCTCACGCATCTTGGGGTAGCTCACATCATCATGAAAACATTAACAGTTAAAACCATAAAGCCCTAAGAGAACGAAAACCCCAACCCACCCTACCCCTCTCCCTCACCAAAAGCCTGATGGAACAGTCAGGTCTTACAACCTCGGCAGGAAGAGGCCAAGGAAGACGACACTCTGATCCCCACCGGGAGGACATTCCACAGCCTAGGGGCGACCACCGAAAAAGCGGTACACCAAGATGTCACAGACTAGACAGGACTAAAATTGTAAATTACCAAGGAATGAGTCAAAGAATCTGCACCACTCACCTAAGATGAAGTTTTTCTAGCCCAGCGTCTGCAAGGTCATCATTGGCTCTTTGATGAATATCCCTTTGAGTTTCTATTTTATGATCATCTGATAAGCCATCAACTTTATGAATAAAAACTTCAAAGTTCATTTCCGGATTGACTTTGTACGCTTTAGAAACTGTAATGTGGAGTCTTGTTAAAGCTTCCATGTAGTCATCCTGTAAACCAGTTTTGATAGTAGTTAGCCTTATAGCTATACGATAATCTGTTGTCTTCCACTGCTTACTCCAGTACAATGGCTTTTTTTTGTACAAGAACAAATACGACACTGAAGCATACCAAATTTTCACTTCCACCAATAGATAAGTGCCGTAGAAACAAATCCAGATAGTAAAATTTAATCTTGGGAAGAAAAAAAAACACAACAACTTAGCCTGCGGACCTCGTTGCCACAGGATACTGTGATGGCTAGTAGTCTAGCAGATTCAAAACTGGGACCAATATGACAACCACACACAATCTGGATTGATTCAAAAATGGATTAGGTAAGTTCATGGAGGATAGGACCACCAATGGGCATTAGCCAAGATGGTCCAGAGATGCAACCTCCTGATTTTAACTTCTGGCTGCAGAGGATGGGACTGAGCAACAGGGAATGGATTACCCATATATGCTCCTGTAAGCTTTCCTCTAAAGCATCCGATAATAACTACTGTCAGACTGAGCGGAGTGGGCAAATCTTTTCCCTTCCACAGGCCACTCTGAAAATGAGTACAAGCTCCACAGGCCAGATCCAAGTTGGTGGCGGGTGTGCTCAGCTTGGTGGAAGGAAGAGAAGATCATGGATCTATGCCATGGATCCATCCTCAAGTGCATGCCCTTCTCTCCACACCCTTCTAGCGAGCTCATTCTTACAGTGCTTGAGGGTAAAGACTGGGTGCACAGGCCAGATCCAGGAACTGTAAAGGAACTGAATAAAAAGCAGACACAGGTCCACCACTCCTGAGACAGAGGTAGATGGGACATAGGTCTGACCCAGTATTATTGCAGGTTTTACATTGATTATCTACTTCATTTTATAAAGTTAGCAATGACATCAAAGTAATATAAATCCTCATGCCACATGGCATCCATGACAAATTAAACAGGACAAAGAAACTTCCCCTATAGTCAGATTAAACCACAACTGTCCCTCAGTTCCTTATGCTGTCTTCTAGAGAGTCACCCGGTACTGACCACTGCCAACCATAAGATGGCTAGACTATATGGGTCGCTGATCAGAAGTGAAATGCCAATTTAGCTTTGTTTTGCCAGGTGTAACAACTGCTACGGGGTCAGTGTCATCACTGAAGTACTTGGGTTTAAATTTTTAAAGTGTTGTCAACAATATTATTTAAATGAACGTTGTTCCAAAATCTGCCTTGTGGATACATTAGAATCAACAGATTCACCACCCCAAACAGAAAAGACATTCCCCGTAGTCATTAGCTATCTGTTATCTACCTGTGCATCAATAACATATATCAGTGCCCCTGTCCCTCGGAAGATCATCTCAAAATCAAATGTAGGGTCAAAAAAGTCCATTTGCCCAGGAAAATCCCATATCTGGAAATTCACAAAGGAACTGTTGGAAATGTCATCTTTGTAAATCTTGTTGGTACTTTCCAGGAACAAGGTCTCATTAGGAGACATTTTATGAAACACCACCTGTTAAGGAAAAAAGACTTTATTGGCTTTTGAAGATCCATCAATAAATGTCTAGTTAACAATAATGCTCCAGTTCCCCTCTGGAAAGGTAGTTAGACCAACCTCAGCCAAGGCTATAATTAACAGTATGTCATTGTGCAGCATGTTAATGACACACAGCCCTTACAAAGAAAAATGGTTTGGAAAACTAATGGCAAAGGTTTACTTCAGCTATTGCTCAAAACTAGCCTGTGCATAAGCTACATGGGACATAAGTAGACTTCAGAAGAGTGAATAATTCTATACATGAATTTGCGCCCTGCCATTAAAATGGCCAGTACATTACCACACCATTGCAGTCTTGCAATCACTAAAAATCAACTCCCTTTTAAAAAAAAGGCACTTGAACTCAATTATGCAGCTGAAATCCCTAAACACAATCTATAAAAACACAAGAAAAATCAAATTAAAATAAAAAATAAAAAATAAAACTTGAAGGTTAACTGCACAGCAAGGGTGTAGCTAGTTGGGAACGGACATCGGGGCAACGTGTTCCAGTGCACATATGTACTCTACGTGCGTGTGGGCCCCCAAACTCATGGCCCTGGGTGGGGCTTCTTAGAGCTAACCCCTTCTGCTTAGGGAATAGTCCTGCTGAGGCGAATCCGGAGAATGACAGTGGCTCACAAATTAAAGACAAGCCAAGGCAAATACCATTTTGGATTGCATTAGCAGCAGCCTAGATCTAAGGGCATTTTCACACACAAGACACTATCGATCCACCCAGCCACCCACTCTACGTGCTACAGGGCACCTATAGGGCAACACTGCAGCCCTGCACCATGTATAGTGAGAGGGGGGGGGGTTGGGGTGTCGTGTGAAAATGCCCCAAGGCACGGAATACAGCTGACCCACCCGCCCACCTCTCTCCCAGGATCAGGCCTCTCCTCGGGAGCACGGCACCCTGTTCGGGGCTCCCAGCTCGGATGACACTATAGGAAAAGCCACTAGGAGTTGGTCTTATTTCCTCACCCCGACTCCATTCCGGTCAGGACAAACGCATTTCAGGCAACGGGAGCCCCTCGCCGAGCTGCGTAGGGAAAGGACTCTGCCCCGGCAACCCTCCAGCCCGACCCTCCCATCCAGTCCCGGGGGTTCTGTCCTCCCCGCGTATCCCAGGCCCCACCTTCTGGATGGAGGACTTGCCGCTGCGCCTC
Source organism: Sphenodon punctatus (assembly GCA_003113815.1). NCBI lineage: Eukaryota > Metazoa > Chordata > Lepidosauria > Sphenodontia > Sphenodontidae > Sphenodon > Sphenodon punctatus. The sequence continues at coordinate 5,120,257 of QEPC01012762.1, forward strand.
AGGCCCATGAGTAAGATCCGCGGCTTAGAGTCAGCGGCGCCCGGGCCGCCACCGCCGATCCCGCCGCCACCGCCGCCTCCGGACCCGGCACCACCCTCCAGCTCAGCCTCTTCCTCCTCCCCATAGCCGAAGTCCTTCGGGAACGAGTCCGCGGCCCCGAAACTGCCCCCGGTCAGAACCGGCTCTTCCGCGCCGCCCACCGCGCCCGAGCCGCCGAACTGCAACGCCATCCCGGACCCCACAGCCGCTGCCGGGACCAAGCCAGCTGCCGAGTGCACCTCCCAATTCTCTGGGTGTTGATTGGACCAGCCTCCCCACCGCACACGGCGAGTGGCTGAAGAGATCGGGCAGGCAGAAAGCTGGATCAGCTGATAAGTCAGCTGACTCAAGGGCACGTGAGCAAGACCAGGAGGGCTTAGGGGCGGGGCCCAGGGCAAGGGGTGTGTCCCCATCTGGGGAACCAATGACGGGGAGGGGGCGGGGCTAGTTATCGCGAGACGATAAGTCCCAGCAGGGCCAGCCCTCTTGGAAGTGATTGCCCCAGCTGAAAGGAAAGTGATGCCTCTCCCGCCGTGGAGACTGGCACAGGGCAAGGGAAGCTGTTGGTCGGGCAGCGAGGGACAGGAGTGGGATGATGAGATGAGACTATAGCAGTGGAGGCAGGGGGCGGTATGTTCAGGACAGAGGCAATAATGAGAAGGGTCCGGTCAATCCATCCTCACTTTCCCCCAGGGGTCGGTGAGAGCAAGTGGAGAAGGCAGACAACACTGAACAGAGCCTTTAAGTTGCCAGTTTCTGGGGCAGTCGTTTGATTTTAATGCCCTCAGTAGTTTTCCTAGGAGCACAGGCCTAGAGGCAGTACAGTACTAGAGTGTTCTCCATGGACGCTGCAGCTCTTTCAAGCCATGAAAACGGTTCATCTATTGATTTTTCTATTTCTTTGTGCTTGTGCACCGAGCAGGCCACAGCAAAGAAGGATCAAACCGTACACCTGCTTTTATAGATAGGATTAAGTGTTCTTAATACAAATATTGCTTTGTAGTACGGAAGTCCCAGGTTTGGTTTGTTTTTTTCTAAAAGTAGCTGCTTATCTTAATACGGCTAGCAATAAGCATGTCAAGCTGACTGGGTTGCTCAACCTTCCTTTGTTCCTTGTACAACCAGCTGACTAGGTTGCTCAAGCTTCCTTTGTTCCTTGTACAACCACCAGGAGTTTTAAAAAATACTTCCAAGCTTTTGTGATGTTTTTCAGGTAATAGCCCATATGCTTCCAGAAGTGTTTTTAAGATATTTATACCCAGAAAAAGTAGTTACATAACAGTCAAAGATGTATGCTTTTCATAAAGCCCTTTATTCGATTAAGGAAAAAATGCACCAAGGATTCCTATTCACCACGCTTCTCTTCCTGAGATGGTTCATACTGAGCCAGCTGCAGAGTAGAAAAAAAACAATTAGATTTGTAACTTTTTTAAAAAGTTCTAGCAGAAATTATTTTTATTTATAGAGCACCAGCAGTGTACCTGGCACTGTACAATCCACACTCAGCAACAGATCTCTACCCCTAAGTGCAGGTTAATTTCTTTTGGCAACAGTCCACTTAATTTCAAAGCAATTCTATCCTTTAAAAATCAAGTCAATTATAAAAATAAGATTGGTTGTGCCTTAAGTGAAAGAGGCAAGAGACAGGTCCTTAAAATTGTAGTTCAAGAAAGTTACATTCTAAACAGGCAACTGTATTTTGTGTCTCAGTGTTATCCTATGAGAACTCTTTGCAATTAAGGTTTCAGAATTAGACAATATTTGCCAAATACTTCTACAAGACTGCAACAATTTTTATACAAAGGTTTTTGTAATAACCCAGAGTGGGAAAAGTTCCCAAGAGCCGCCTACCAAAACTTTTGCGGTTCTCAGCAAAAGACATTAACACTGATTGCAGCTTTCCCCTCTCCCCTCCACCTGTACTCTGGCTTCCAGGTACCCTGGCATGTTTGGGCAGCTGCAATAGTGGTGCATGCTCCCCCTGCTCCCACAGCCCCTGGAGAGACTACAATAGCAGAAATGGCAACTCAGCTTCTCCTGCTCCTGAGAGAGCTGCAGGGATGCACCCCCCAGGCAGCCACTTCGGATAAGAGCCATTGTAGTATAGGTGCCAATAGCCAGGTGTTGTCCTTTCCATTTATTTTCACAATGGAAAAATTCTCTCCCCCTCCCCAATTTACCTTTGCTTTCAACTTTTTGTTTTCTTCCAACACCACTTCATATTTTTCTTTCATCTCTGCCACTTCCAAGCGGAGCACTTCCACTTCTGGATTTTCTGGAACACTAGCTCCTAAATGGTGCTTTAGGAAACTAATAAAAGTTAAGTATTTCTTTGCTTGAGTAGTAGTTTATTCAAAGTTTAGAAATAGATGAGTTCTTTAAAATTATTTCAAAAAAGAAAAATCACCCAACACCATTATGGCATATTATTTACAATTTAGCACCAAATTAGCCAATATATATAGCATCATCATCCAAAAAAGCAAGGACTGTAGACAAAGATTTTGTTGTGACAGGTTCATTAGTAAATACAGGCAAGCCTGTATCAGTATCAGATTTATTGTATTAACCAAAAAGGTTGTAACAATGTACAAACATACAAAACCAAACCGTTATTAAAACAAATAAAAACTGTACCAACCAATAAAAAAATCCAGATTAGACCTCCACATTAAGTTTGGCTCTAAGTTTTTTTGCCACCAATAAGAACCTAGCAAACCGAAAGGTAATTTACTTATCCTCATTGGCTAGCAGAAAGGAGAATTGCTAACCTACCTTCGGTGAATTCCTCTCTCTCATATGCTCTGCATACTCCTCCTGCTGGGTAGCTCTACCATTATTATTATTATAAACATTTATATAGCGCGTCATGTACTTGGCGCCGGAGGCAGATGATCTTTTTTCTTCACTGCACCTGCGTCACGGAGCTACCCAGCTTCCCTGCCAGTCCGTTTGCAAGCCGAAGAATCTGACCATCATCATCAGACGAAAACTAGAAGTAATGATTGTAAGAACAGCAAAACCACACACCCCTTTCCTAAACCATTAATTGGGCAAAATCCCTAGATAACTGTCCAAACTGTCTAAATATCCACAACTAAATAATCTAATCTAAGCAGAGTCCCGCCCCCTGTATTACTCATTATGCTGCTTGGCAGGGAGGGTCGGAGGAGTATGCAGAGCATAGGAGAGAAAGGAATTCACCGAAGGTAGGTTACCAATTCTCCTTCCTCCTCATAGCTCTGCATCCTCCTCCTGCTGGGACGTACCCAAGCAATCTGACCAAAACTCAAGGGTGGGAGCCAGGAGCACTGGAAGAATCCAGTACCGTCTGCAGCACCCTTCTGCCAAAGGCAGCTTCTGCTGACTGGAAAATATCGATCTTATAACATTTAACAAAAGTGTGAATAGAAGCCCACGTGGCAGCCCTACAGATTTCCTCGGAGGTGGCTCTTGCCTTAAAGGCATATGACGTGGCTGCGCTACGCACCGAATGCGCCCAAATCTGGAGGGGAGGAACTCTACCCTTTGCCTTATAAGCCTCACTGATTCCTTGTTTCACCGATTTGGAGATCAGGGGTTTTGTAGCCCTACGCCCCTGATACCCTGGTCTGATGTTCACAAACAGAGCTGTTGACTGTCTGAACCCACTGGTTCTAGCTAAATAAACTTTTAGTGCCCATCTGACATCCAAAGTATGCCAGGCCTTTTCCTTTGGATGAACTGGCCTGGCACAGAACAAGGGCAGGACTACCTCCTGCTATCTATGGAATAGGGAGTTAATTTTTGGAAGAAAGGCCTGATCTAACCTTAAGGACACCAAATCCTTATGGAAGGTACAAAAGTTGTCCTCCATGGAAAGAGCCCCTAGCTCGGAGACACGTCTTGCTGATGTAACTGCGATGAGAAACACCACCTTTAAGGTCATAAAGTATAAGGAAACGTGTTTAAGGGGTTCAAAGGGAGGCCTGGTAAGGGCACCCAGCACTAGATTGAGATCCCAGGAAGGAACCCTATGCACTACGGGGGGAGATAGGATTCTGGTCGCTCGGAGGAACCTTCTCACTTTCTTATGGGAGAAGACTATCCTATTTGAAACTGCTCTAAGTACTGAGTCTATGGCAGCTGCCTGCGGTAGCTGTGGTAGCCTTAAAGCCTTTTTCCAGACCCAATTGAAGGAACTCCAGAACCTGAGCAACCCGGGCTCTGGTAGGATCCTGGTCCTGCTGGAGGACCATGCTGTGAAAGTCCTCCATGTGGCCCAATAGCTTCTTTTAGTGGATGCCCTCCTGGAGAGCTGGATCGTGTTTAGTACTGCCTCCGAGTAGCCTCTCGATCTTAGCGCTGAACGTTCAAGTTCCAAACTGTCAGCTTAAAAGTCTGCGTCTCTGCGCAGCATACCCTGGGAGAGAAGCGTTGGGATGAGAGGTAGCCTGCGGTTATGCGTGGCTGAACTCTATCAGCTCGGAGAACCAGGGTCTCCTGGGCCACCATGGAGTTATCAGGAGCAGGTGTGCTTGTTCTCTGATGGCTTTGGACATCGTTTTCTGAATTATGGGGAATGGGAGGGAAGGCATATAGGAGACCTTTTGGCCAGGGGCAGTTCAGCACGTCAATCCCTTCTGCTTCTGGGCAGTACGCTCAAGCCATAAATCGGGGAACCTGCGCGTTCTCCCTGGTGGCGAAGAGGTCCATCATGGGTAGCCCAAACCATTTCACCACCTGCTGGAACACGGACCTCTTCAGTGACCATTCGTGTGGATCAAGGTACCGCCGACTCAACCAGTCGGCCTGTGTGTTGTCTAGACCTCTGATGTGAAGTGCCCTCAAAGATGTTAGGTGCAACTGGGCCCACGCGAACAGCTTGACCGCCTCCTGGTGCAGCTCCCTCGATCTCGACATACACACACACACCGGTGATTGAGATAAGCTTTTGGCGTCACGTTGTCCATGTACACCAGAAGATGTCAAGAGGGAAACATCAGATAGAGATGCCGCATCGCGAGTCGAATGGCTTTTAGCTCAAGGAAATTGATTGTTCTTGAATCTTTCTGTGACCAGAACCCGTGTGGAATGAATTCCTGAGTGCCCCCCCCCCCCCCCCCCCCCCCCCCTCCCTGGAGGCTGGCATCTGTCGTCAGCACTGCTCTCAATGGTTTTGTGAGTGGCACCCCCTCGCGGAAGGTTTCTGGCCTTAACCACCAGGTCATTGAGTCTTTTAATCCCTGTGGAATGGGGACCCACGGATTGAGCCCGAGTGTGAGTATTCTCTGGAAACCTCTTAGCTGCTTCTACAAGGGATGAAGATTGAAGCAACCCCACGTCACCTGACCTATGCGGGATATCAGTAGCCCCAACAGACTCACCAGAGGTTTGAGCCTCATGCGGTTGCCGAGTCTTAGCACCCAGACCAACCTCTGTATCTTGTCCTGATGCTCCGGGGACACGAATGCGCGGTCGGAGAAGGTATCTACTAGAATTTCCAGATGTTCCAGTCTGACTCGGCACGAGGTGGCTCTTCTCTCTGTTTATTATGAAGCCGTGTCTCTCCAGGTAGCAAATAGTTTTGTTCAGGTGTTCTTCCACTCTGTTGGGAGAGTTGCCCCTGATCAGGGTATCATCCAGATAGGCATATATGCGCGTCCCCTCGCTGCAGAGGTTGGCCACGAGTAGTGCCAAGATCTTCGTGAATGTCCTGGGGGCTGATGACAATCAGAAGGGCGGGGCCCTGAACTGCCAGTGTTCCCTGTTGAAGGCGAATCTGAGCCACTTCCTGTGTGGATTCCAAATTGGGAGGTGCAGGTATGCCTCCCTGAGATCCAGGGACGCCATCCAGTCTCCCCTCTGCAGACTCTGGCAAACCGAAGACACTGTTTCCATTCTGAATCTGCGCCTTTTCACATATCTGTTCAGTGCCTTGAGGTCCAGGACAGCCCTCCATTTCCCCAGTTTTTTGGACACTAGGAACAGAATAGAATAAATGCCTTTAAAGCGTTCATGCTCCGGTACCTTTCCTATTGCTCTAATCCCTTCGAGTCTCTGAATCTCCCTTGCAAGGGTCAGGTGTCTTTCTGTGTCCTTGGGCACTGGGGAAGCAATGAATCTTCATCTTGGAGTACACTCCGGGTCTATGTGGCAACCTTCCGCTACACAGGAAAGTACCCAAGCGTCCGAAACAGAGTCCTCCCATGTCGCCTTGAACCGCTGGAGCCTACCTCCAAAGAGGCATAGTCAGGCATCCTGTTTGATTTGTGCGGGGCCAAAACCCCTTGGTCTACGTTTGTCGAACCTCTGCAGTCTAAAGCCCCTACCTCGAAAGGCAAAATTGCTGGTAAAATCTCTGGGCCCTTGCTTGTGCCCCATTCCTGGAGGAGCCTCCAAAACCAATAAATCTGAAAGAGTGGCCATGAAAAAATCCCCCTTTTGGCACCACCTGCTGTAGTGTCTTTGGCTTATCTTTAGTGTTCGCCTCCTCCAGGACCTTTTCGAGACGGACTCCAAAAAGCTTGGATCCCTTGTAAGGAGTTGAGGTGAGGGGGTTCTTAGCAGTTGAATCTCCCTGCCAGGAACGCAACCATACCCTCCATCTGGCTGCTATGCTATTTGCCATGGACCTGGAGGACCATGTCAGGGCATCTGTCGTAGCATCCACTAGGAAGGCAGTAGCCATGCAAATGCGGGCAGACAGTTTTTGTGATTTTCTCTCCGACAGGTCAGGGTCTTGGGTCTCTTGCATCCAGGCTAAAAGCACTCTGGACACGTATGAAGCCACAATGTTGATTTTAAGGGAGGCCGCCGTGGAATCCACTGCCCTCTTGAGGGCAGAGTCCACGCCCCTATCTATAGCGTCTCAGGGGTGACAATCCCCTTCAGAGGGGAACACTGTCTGGCGAGTCAACGAGGCTGCAGCCGCATCTATCTTGGGGCTTTTGAAAAATGGTTCCTTTCTCCTGGAGAAGGAGTAAAGAGAATCTTGTGTCCTGGTCATCTTATAAGCTTTATCGGGGTGCTTCCATACTTCCAGCACAATTTTCTCGAAAGCTTTATCTAAGGGAAGCCCCTGGTCTCTGCCACGAACCAAGGGGATATACTCCCTAGTATCTTCCTCCTGAGAGTCAGAAGATTCCTCCTTAGAGGATCTTGATAACCTGCCCCATTAATTCGTCCCTACAATGGGAAGGGAACTGCCGGTCTCTTTCTCTAGGATCTGGAGGGGGCTCTGAGCATTCCCCCTCCTCTAAGTCAGAGCTTTCCTGTGAGGTGTCCGACTCTGAATGTGAGGGGGCTAGGGCCTGTGATTTAAGACCCTGGCTGGTGTGCCCCTGATAAGCCTCCTCCTCCGAGCCCTGAGGAGAATGCAGGATTCTCAGTCTGGCTCCCCCTGGTGGGGCCTTTACTTTCTGCTTTGCCGTCTTAGACTTTTCCCGTTTTCTGCACCTTGGGGGAAGGGCCCTCCGCAGAGGGAACCCTCTTCCTTTTCCCGCTTCTTTTGGCCTGAGACAGATCTTTTAAAGCGGCCATTATTTCCCCCATAGACTGAGCGATCGAAGAGAGAGAGGGCGTCTGGGCTTCCTGGCCCCCTCTCTCCTTGTCTCCCGCCTCCGACCCGCCAGCGGGGGTGTAGGGGGTCCGGGCTCTTGTCGGCCTTGCTCATGCTGTGGCTGGGGAGGGCGTCTCACTTTTATCATTCTGACAGGGCCAAGCAGCCCCGGCCCTGTCCTTAGGCAGGGGGAGCACCGCAGAGAATTAACCCCCACTAAGCGGGAAACAAGTGCGGCCTCCCCTGCTCCCCAGCCCAATGCGGGGGAGCCGGCAGGGATCAGATTACTCACGGTCTGGCCTGACACTCCCGAGACCACGTCTGGGAATGTCGTCCCCCAAAGCACCCCACCGAAGCCTCTCTCCCTCTTTGACAACTCCTTCCAGATATTGTCAGCCTTTTCCTATTAAATTTATCTTTTTTCTTTTTTAGGGGCCTGAGGACCCCGAAGTTGCCTCCTAATGATCCTGAGGCAGATGACAGACTGGCAGGGAAGCCGGGGAGCTCCGTGGCGCAGGCGCAGTGAAGAAAAAAGATCATCTGCCTCCTAGTGGTCAACGGTAGAGCTACCCAGCAGGAGGAGGATGCAGAGCTATGAGGAGAAAGGCCATTTTAGCCATATCATTAATAACTGGAGAATTATATAACAAATTTGAAATATAATAGGTACATGGAGCTGCATAATTAGGACAATGGAGCATATAATGATAAAAATACTCAACATTCCCCATATCACAACTACAGAGATGTCTTTCCCTGGGGACCTCCCTATATCAACCAAGCAACACTTTTGTCTCTATCTGGCCGCAGTGAAAACTCATCTCAACTCAGGAGATGGGAGGTCAACCAGATAGGACTTAAAATTGTGTACACTCCAAAAAAAGGGAGTGGGGACAGACTCGAAGAACCAATTTCCATCAGGTCCCCATTATTGTACCCAACAGCAATACTCTCTGGCAAGCCTGTGGAATTTTGTAAACAGTTGGAGATTAACAAACTACATCATATAGGAAAGTTGAATCAGAAGTTCAACAAGGAATTTTATCAACCATTTTGCTCTTTCAAAATGTGTGCAAGAGTTTCTCTAACCTACAGTGGATGAAGGGAGAAAGATACTTGGTTTTGGACAAGAGAAACAGGAGAAGGGATTTATAAGCTAATGAAAGAACTCAAGAGACAGCCTTAACTCTTTCCCATAACATAAAACAAGGGAACAAGGAGTAGGGGTCTGCAGAAGGGGTCTCATTCGTTTTAATATTTAAAAATCTGTCTTCAGGTTTTCATTAAAACCATTTTCTTTTAAAAATTCTTATTAAAATCTTTTAAAATAATTGCACATGCACAAGATGGCCATCTAACAGTTCTGCACATGCACACACTTTTCTAAAATGGCAGCAGCGCTATGACCGGCATTTTGGAAAAGGGCAGCCCGTCTGTACATGCATAGTGGCCATTTTGTGCATGGAGACTGACTGCACATCCCTAACAAGGAGCTATGGTTTCAGGGAATAATTAATGCTTTATTTAGTGGTTAAATAAAGCCTTGTAACTATCACAGATGGTTTAAGTCAGACAGGATATAAAAAAACTATGTTTAGTTTATGCTAACATACTAGTAATTCCTATACATGATCAACTTTCTGGGCATAAGATGATACCATACAAATGTCCTGAAAAAAATTCCTAGCTAGGTGGTGTTAGTTTAATAGAAAATGTCTGCCACAATTACAGCACTGGTCAGCAACCACTACAAAAACAAAACAAAAATACACATGAAGACGGGCTTCATAAGAAATGGAATGGTACAGCTGGTACTGGAAGTGGGGAATAATGTGTTTGTAACCATTACATTTTTAGGTCTGAATTCTACTTGCTTGGCAGGATACCATTTCCTTAAGATTACTGTGTGCAGTAATGTATTCTTAACATACAGAATGTGCAAAAAATTAAGTTAGGTTGCCAAACCGCTTTGTTTTCTCATCTATTCAAGGACAAATTCATAAAGAAAAAAAGGATACTCCAAGGCACTATTTGGTTTCTCTGGCTCTTCATACAGGGCGACCAACACTGTAAATAAATAAAGAAAAAGACATGATTTTTGCAAGCCAAGACTCTTAACTGTTTAGCAGCAATAAACCATACAATAAATCAAGGGTAGTAGTACACATACATTTGCAGCCCAATCCTAAGAACATTCTACAGGCTCAAGGCCCATAGAGGTGAATGGCACTTGCACGGTGCTTTGAAGTGGATTGCTGGAAAACCTGTCCTGGGAATACTCAACATTTACTCTCCCTCCACCCCATCGATCCTTATCAACAATGTCACCATCCTTCCCATCCCCCAAGCCGGTAGCTTAGGCTTCATCTTTGACTCACCCCTTTCTTTTAAACCCTACACCGACTCGGTTGCCAAATCCTGTCACTTCTCCCTCCATAATATTACTAAGATTCACCCTTTTCTCTCGGTCTTCTCTGCCCAAACCCTTGTTCATGCCCAGATCATCTCTCACCTCAATTACTCTAACTTCCTTCTCACTGGCCTTCCCCCACCCCACACCTTTCTCCCCTTATTTCCATCCAAAACTCTGCTACCAGGGTCATCCACCTCACCCGTCGCTTCGACCACATGCAGCCCCTCCTCCCTTCGCTGGTTCCCCCTTCCTAAACGAATCCTGCACAAGGTCTTAGTCTTCACCTATAAAGCTCTTCACAATCTTGCACCTCCCTACCTCTCTGCGCTAGTTTCCCTCCGTACTCCAGTCTGTGAACTCTACTCCCCTCCTCTATCCCCTCTTGTGCCCTCCCATGCCTCCCCTAATCGCCTTTATCCCTTCTCCCTAGCTTCCCCCCACACCTGGAACTCCCTCCCTGCCCACATCCACCTCGCCCCCCTTCCCTTCGTACCTTCAAATCCCTCAAGACCCACCTCTTCCGCTCTGCCCCCCCCCCCCCCCCCC
>QEPC01012762.1:5131049-5152565 GCA_003113815.1 Sphenodon punctatus
TAATAATAATAATAATAGAAGATGGTCTATGAATTTCACTCAAGTTGGGATGGGATAATGACTATGAAACTGTTTGACAGTGTGAAGGGTTGATCGAGAGGTCCAGTGGTGTTGAAAATTATGGTCTAGGACAGGGCTACCCAAATGGTGGCCTGTGGGCTCAATTCAACAATTTATTTATTTATGTATTTTTATGCCGCCCCTTCATGCACAGCATCTCGGGGCAGCAAACAACATTTCAAAACAAATAATATTATACAATTTAACATTTTAAATAACCCAGCAGTAAAACCAATAAGAACCCACCCTAGCCCAACCCACCCATCCCATCTCCCTCGGCAAAGGCCCAGCGGAAGAGTCAGGTCTTACACTGTCTACGGAGGGGAGCTCGTAGAGAGTCAATACGTAGATGGCAGGACATAGATGGTCAGTTGGAGAGGGCTAGGCTGGGTGCGTTTGTTCACATTGGGGAATATTGTTCTCTGGCACCCCCGTTGGACTCTATGGCAACTTATCTCCTCTCTAATTATTCGCGATGGGGAAGTGGCTTTTTTTGGCTGTTCGTGTGAATGCTTTACCTAATAGCGTGCTAGAAGGGCGCTTAAATGGAATCCCATTTGTACAAAGATTATGCCCCTTCGATATGCAGGAGGTAGTCAGTGGGTCATACGTTATTCTGCTGTCAACTTTATGACAGCTTTAGAACGGAGGGCCTGAGTGCTTTATTTCTTAAACATCCAGGTAGGTCTCATCAAGTTTTGGTGGACATAGCCCTAAGCGATCGTGACCCTGAAATTACAGGTCAAATTATTTCTTTTTTAATGAAGGCTTTTGGTTATCGGAAATCCTTTTTGGAATTTAAAATGCCAGTGAATTAAGATGTTGTTTAAATGGGTAAATATTATAACGTTTGTAAAGTTATATTGGGTTTTACTATCTTTGGAATTCATCCATGGGTTGGACTTTTTAGTTTTGTATTGTTATGTATGTGTATGTGTGTTGGCTATGACCACTAGTCTTGTCAAATAAAGCTGAATTACTACTACTACTACTACACTGTCTACGGAAAGAGGGGCGGTCTAAAGCCAGGTGGACCTCCAACGGGAGGGAGTTCCACAGCCGCGGAGCAGCCACCAAGAACGCCCTCCTCATGGTCGACACCCGGGAAACCTCAAAGAGGGCACCCCCTGCCGACCACAGAGGCTGATCCAAAATCTGCAGGGTGAGGCAGTCCTGCAGATAGGCTGGGCCCAGGCCGTTTAGGGCTTTAAAGGTCAAAACCAGCACCTTGAATTGGGCCCAGAAGACTATCGGCAGCCAGTGCAGAGAACAGAGCACCTGAGTAATATGCTCGCAACGACTCGTCCCCCTAAGGACACGGGCTGCCACATTCTGCACCAGCTGCAGCCTCTGGACCGTCAACAAGGTTAGCCCCACGTAGAGTGTGTTACAGTAGATCAGTCTCGAGGTAATAAAAGCATGGATGATCATGGCAAAGTCCGAGTCAGAGACATACGGCCTAAGCCGTCGTGCCAGGTGTAATTGGCAAAATGCACCCTTCGCCACAGCCGCCACCTGGGCATCCAGGCAGAGCTGCGGATCCAGGAGCACCGCCAGACTACGGACCTGAGATACCAGGGGGAAGACAGACCCCATCAATGACAGAGGCCATCACTCCCCCAGCTCTCTCCACAACCATCACCTCCGTCTTGTTGGGATTCAACTTCAAGCGGCTCGCCCTCATTCAGTCCCCCACCACTGTCAAACATCGGGTAAGCACCAGGACTGCCAGGCCTGGATCTGATGAAAAAGAGAGATAGTTGGGCGTCATCAGCATACTGATGATACCTTACACTAAACTCTCCGACTACCTCCCGCAAAGGCTGCATATACACGTCAAACAGGAGAGGCGATAAGATGGAACCTTGCAGGACTCCACACGTGAGGCCCAGCACCACATGCTAAGTTCTCCCAGCCAGAAAAGAGCAGCACCATTCAAGAACAGTCCTGCCACCAAGTCAACAACAACTGTATCAAATGCAGTAGAGCGATCTAATGGAATTAACAGGGTCAAATGACCCTGGTCCAATTCTCAGGAGAGGCCATCAACCAAGGCCACAAGCACAGTCTCAGTTCCATAGCCCAGATGAAATCCAGACGAGGGATCCAGGCAACTGATTCGGTACAGATGCTCCGGAAGCTGACATGCCACCACCCCGTTCAATAACCTTCTCTAAAGATAGGAGGTTAGAGACCAGCCCATAACTAGCTAGGACATCAACGTCCAATGATAGTTTTTTGAGCAGGGGCTGTACCACTGCCTCCTTGAGGCAGTCAGGCACCCCGGCCTCCCTAAGGGATGCATCGATTATCCCAGCCAGCAACGGCCCCAACGTCTCCCAGCTGGCTTTAACCAGCCAGGACGGGCATGGATCTAATTCACAATAAGTGGCTTGAACAGTCCCAAGACCATCCCCTGCATCAGAGGGAGACACGTATAGAAATTCATCCCATAAAACAGGACAAGATCGAGCTTCAACTACCTCTGGTTCACCCACTGTTAAAAGTGCAGCGTCAAAACTGTGGTGGATTTGAGCAATTTCATTCGCAAAGAAGTCCACAAATAAGTCATAGCGAGCATTAGATGACTCTGGATCCAGGCAGAGGGAGGCCCCTTCACCACCTGGAACAGCTCAGCTGGACGGGACTTAAGACGCAATGAGGACAGCAAAGAATGCCTTCCTTGCTGCCAGCACCGCCACGGCATAGGTACATAACCAAAGTCTACGTCGCAATAGGTCAACTTCAGCATGAGGACGCCACCTTCACTCTAACTGCTGCCCTTCCCGCTTCATCCGCCGCAGCTCCTCTGTATACCACAGGGACCTGCGTTGTTGGCAATTCGGGAGTGGATGCCTGGGAGCTGTACGGTCGATGGCCTCCGTCAACAAGTTCCAGAGGGTCACGAGGTCACTGAGTCAACAACCATCAAAATCAAGAGGAAATATCCCCCAGAGCATTCTGGAACCTCTCTGGTTCCATAAGCCTCGTGGGCGAACCAACCAATCTGGCTCTGCACCATGCCCCCAGGGGGCTGACATATGCCAGGATACCGGCCTGGGGGAGATAATGATTTGTCCATGACAAGGGCACTGCTGACACCTCCGCCCACTAACAGATCCCCTGCCTCAAGGCTGGTGCAAAATATCATGTCCAGAGTATGTCCTCCAACATGTGTAGGGCCAACAACTATCCAAGACAGGCCCATGGTTAGTGGTTGGGGATTGACTGGGGTGAGATGGATATAGGATTCTCTACTCCCCCTGCTAATATGGAGAATGAGACTATGCAGGGGGTTTCATTAGGGAATACTGGGGGTGGTACGGGTTGCTTGCCCCTCTCCCTACCCTTGCGAGGGTGTGGCTTGATGTCAGGGAAGTTCGGGCTGCCTCCTGCCTCCTTGCTAACACACTGCAGGGAAGTTCGGGCTGCCTCCTGATTAATGCCTGTCCCACTCAATGGCCCCCGATTAAGTGGTGTGGTGATCATTAAATCTCTGTCCTGTCTCACAGGTCTAACACGCCTCCCGGAAGGACCATAATTCCCCCAGCTCGTCATGACCCCTATGGCTGTGGACGCCCCGTCCACCTCCCAGACCACCACCCCCGGAGGCCATCCTGCCAGTCCCCCACATAGGAAGATGAGGGCATGGATAAGAAGTAGGACAGCCCTGATCCAGTACCATGTAACATGGTATTTGCTCCCCCGAGGCAGAGGTTCCACATCCCCAGACAGGAACTTTTAGCTTGGTGTTGGACAGCAGCTACAGGCTAATCGCATGGGATGGAACCAAAATGCTATCATAGGGCCCAACCGAGCAGTCCCCACCATTCAGCAGGTGCCACAGAAAAGGAGTCCAGGGTTATGGATTCCTGCTATGGGCTGGCCCACTTCAGCCTCAGATCCACTGCTCCAGGTCCTATATGTGGCTCCTCTCTCACCCTACCCTTGCTAACACACTGCCAGAAGTAAAGCTATACAGTTCCAGGTTTGGCTGAGCTTATCAGAAATTCTTTAGTGATTTTAAGACTACAGGTGCAGTCCTCACTTCATTGAGAATCAATGACAAGACCATTTACTTCAGTGGAAGGGTGCAACCATCACACCGATTTTTGCTTATTTCTCCTTTTACACGAGTAGAAGTAGCAGTAACTTTAAAGCAAAGTTTCAGAAATGGATTATGCATTATCTACCACAACAGTAACTGTACATGAAGTCAGGACAGCGCCTTAGAGACAAACTGATGAAAAGAGACACGTACTACAAGTTCTCCTGTTGACTAGCCGAACCACCTTCCTAATACAGAATTAAGGAAATAAAGCTGCAACTATAAACCCCACATCCTAGATGAGTAACTTTACATATTTATCCTTCCTGAACTCAAGATCCTTGTTCATTCCTGGCATTTACCCCATATAGCTGTCACTTACCCAGGTAACTGCCTATGTGCCATGACACTTGGCCATTTGTAGGCTATGATTTATATAGCAGCAGCAGCAGCAGCATGCCAAGCACTGAGCGGTCCTGTTTAGACAGAGGTCCCTGCCCCAGGTGGCTTACATGCCCCAAGTTAAACAGGAATAAATTGCCCCCCTTTAATTCTGTGGAACAGCACTACAAGAAGATGCAAGAATGCATGTGAAAATTCCACAATATCATCTTAGACCAAGTTCCAGCAAACTGTTAATTTGGTATATTTGTTCATTACTTCCGTTTTATTCCTGAATCTTTCCCACAGAGAGCACTAAATCAAAGTTATTTAGGAACCAGGAGAAGTACGTACTCCCCTTCTATTTGCATTTCCAAGTAACCGTGTGAACATTCATTAGTGTGAAGTAGTAACCTTGGTTAATCAAGGTAGTTACTTTGGTTTCTACTGTTCCGAATCTTCCAATGAACACTACCAAAGCAAAGTAGTTACTTCAGTTTAATTAAATCAAAACAGTTACCTTAGTATACCTTTGCTCATGGATTCAAAGTACCTTACCACACAGAGTGCCCTCAGGTAATTAGGTTTTGTGCAAACATGGCCCAAGACAATTAAGGGCACATTCAGACAAAGCCTGGATTCCAGAGAAAGATCAACTCATGCTAACTTCATCTGTGGGTTGAGTGTTAAAAGGGATCTGCCTTGCTAGCAAACTTATGTACAGCAGTGTAGGAGTTGCTGAGCAGGAGTTGCTGCACACTCCCAGGAGCCAGCTTCCCACCCCCGGCTGTATACGTTTTCAGTTACATCTAAACGCATGCACTTTTGCCATTTATCAGCTGCAAGATATTTATGCACTTACAAAGGCTTGCAGGTGTGGAACTGCAAACACAGCTGAACACAATTTCAGCTTTTCATGATTACAAGGTGTCTGAGTACATCAGAACAGGGTTCTCTCTCAGAACTTAGTACAATGGTCCTTCTCCCACAGCCAAAATACAATGTTATATTTGCCTGGACTCACTAAAATATAAGATGCTACTCCTGCTTCCTCCTTCAAATTCCCTCAAGATCCATTTCAGCTACTATCTCACGGAGTCAGAACACAAGAATGGCTGAGGGGCAACTGGAGGCTCATAATTATCAAGCCAGATCACAGTATACAAATGAATAATGCTCAATTGTTTCCTCATCCCTAACCCTTTATATGTTGCAGAGTTTTCAGACTGGGAGACCTTCAGGTTAGGGGATCTATACATAGTTTTGCAGTACTTAGCACGATGGCTCCCCAAGCCAGATATGGCATGTGTTAGCCACAGGTGTATGCAAGTAAGAGTAGAGTTGAGACAGGATTTCACCAAAGTGGGAAATCTTGGAATTGGGAGCCAGGATTTTTACATCTCAGTCAAATCAATAATCTCTCAGCACTCTAATGTCACGGCCAACGTTTCATTTCTCAGTTCACCAACTTTCCGCTGACCAGGATCCCATTTACTGCTTTGTCAAATCCCAAGGGGTTATAATATATTGATGCAATTCCACAGTTCTTGCATTTCATTTTTCCCTTGTACTTCCTTGTCACTTAGTGGCTGGTACTCGGATTCCTTTACTAATCTGCAATCCAATTGCAGATTGGTCAAAGCAAAGGGAACAGCGCAGAACAACACTTCCGATTGGAAGCACTAAAGTGGAGGTTAAGAGTGGGCTATTTGCAGCGACTGGCTCAGAAATACAGAAACAACAAACTTGAAAGTAAAATGATACTCTCAGCAATTCAGTAAGCAGGAAATCAGTAAGTTGGGCCGGTATCCGTGGTATTGAGGTTTCTTGATTCTCACATTGGTAGGGGGAAACAGTTGGTAAATCATGTTCTTGATATGGTGAAATTTCTCAGGAGCAGCCATTTAGTTGCTTGTTTCAGCCCTTAGTAAAAAACAAACATCCCCATTCTGTACGCTGGGAATGCTCAATACAGTTTTCAAATGCTAAATGACACACTCCAGTCAACAAATGCATGGAACAAAGAGCAGTACCTCACAATAGAAGAGGGAGAGGCGTAACAGGAGGCAGCAGCTGTATCCCCTCATCCCCAGCCCACAAGTCCAGTGCCCTCAGGAGGCCACCATTCATTTCTCTCCTGACAGCTAGTGCTCTCCTTCTAGTTTTGCACCCGCAAAGGAAAATGCTCCCCCCCTATGAAACATCTTGTTTATACCACTGGAAAAGGGCTATAAGGAGCAATTACACGGGGCAGCAGGCATCCCCTGTAGATTTCTTCTCCCTTGGAGTCTAGAGACATGGGGCAGAGTTTCTGTGGGGCAGATCAGCTCACCCTGGTACTTCCCCATGGCTATAAAGTCCAACCCACCCGGAACTGCTGGGGAAGTCTCCCCCACTCGTACGCTTGGGACAGGAAAGCCAAACCAGACAGGGGTCGAAGGGAACGGGGCAGCAAGAGCGCACAGCCAGGGAGAGCTGGAGGCAGAGCCAGCATTGGAACCACCCGAGGCAGGTGCGGGAAGAGGAAAGAGGTCCCACGCGGGCTCGCCCATGATGATTGGGCTCTGGGAGGGTTGGGGCCAGCACGGGCTAAGAACACGGGGAACCGGCTTCCTGCCCCCCCCCAGCGGCCAGTACCTTTGGTGAGTGAATCCATAACCCCGGATTTCTCGAGGTAGCGGCGGAACTGCTCCCGCTTGGAGTCGGCGGCCTGGAGATGAAGAAAGAGAACAAGGTCAGTCAGAGCAGCAGAAGGAGGTAGGAACGGGGTCGAGTAAAGGGACGCTGCCCCGCACCTTGTAATGCGCCATCCTGACCCGCTGCTTCCACGGCGCCTGCGCAGCACTTGCCGCGCTTGCGCCCTTGAGACTTCTTACAGGGCAGCGTGCGCAGCTGCCAACCCGTTACTATGGAGACGCGCGTAACTAGGAAGCGGACCTCCCCCTAGCCTGTCTGTGGCGTTTCCACCCACATCCTTGACACGTGACTGTCGCTACTCGAGCAGCGCCCCCAACTCTGTTGCCAGGACAACTCAGGCCTGTGTTCGCCAAGGCTCGCGTGGCCCGGGCACCTCTCCCGTAGCTAGCTCCCACTTTCCCCGCGGCGCGTTGCTCCCAGGACCGGGAAACTTTTAGCAGCTCCTGAGGGGGGAGCTTTGTGCAAGCCAGGGCAGTTTGGAGAAGTATCGTTCTCTCGCTTCCTCGCAATTACGGTATTGGAGCAAAAATTGTCTCTCCCTTTCATTGTCATTGATCATTTCTAGGGCTGGGGCCAACTTTGAGAAGGCTGAAATGTGGACAGGCCTGTAGCTAAGGTTGCCACCTATGCACATTTTAAAGGAACATTTATGAAACATACATGTTGCAGGGCCTGCCTTGGTGCCGGTCCTGCAGCATGTATGTTTCATAAGTGTTCCTTAAAAATTTAATTTGCATAATTAGGCCTGACCTAATTATGCAAATGTTAAATTTACATAAAACTTACTCCTTCTGGACAGGAAGGATTCCCATTCTCCACCCCTTCGAGCAACCATGGAGAAGCATGGCCTCCTAATGCTTCCCTTCCCTCACCAGTCCAGTGTCTACCACCACTCCCTAGGAGTGGTTCCACTGCAGGGGCAGCCAAGCGGGCAGTGAGGCAGGCACAGAGAGACTGACTGCGTCCACTACCTTAATGGGGGAGGGGGTGAACTTAGCCAGTCTGACCTCCAGGGCCTGTTGCTTCTTGCTGCCGGTGTCGCCTGTGCCTTGTGCATGCATGCAGTGCGACCAGTCCAGAGGTGCTGCTATCACACGCACAAGACACCCAAAATGCAGCTAGCTTATTAAGCGCATTATGCCATGCAAAGAGACATATAACCAGTTCAGTTGTGCCCCCATAATCAGTTCATGCTGCCCCCACCCCATAACCAGTTCATTTCTGCCCCCGCCCCCATATAATCTATTCACGCTGCCCCCACCCATAACCATTTAATTTGTGCCCACGGGGCAGCGTGAATTGATTATATGGGGGTGCAAATGAACTGGTTATGGGGTGCGGGTTTAAAGACAGTATTCCTGTTAGCAATAACTTCATTAAGAAGAGTTAGTGAAATAGCAGCCATAATAATCTCAGAACCATATTTGCAGATTTATTTTCCAAGACAGAATAGATATTGCTTTACATCCTAAATTCCTACCTAAGATAGTATAAGTAAGACAGTTGTGAGAATGTGGCCCTTTTTACACGGGCCTCTCCCAGCCATGAACATGCAGATTTCTGTGTGTTCATGGGTGGGGGAACCCCGTGTGAATGACGTGGTGCACGCGCCCATGGTGAGTGGGGGTGAATGCGCGCTCACCTAACATGCACCCCACCCCCACCCCACACACACACACACTCATCCCCACGCACGGAGCAACCGGGGGAAACGGTGGTTACTATGTGGGTGTGGAGGAGTGGTGGGTGAGTGGGGATGCGTGTGCAGCCGTGTGCGTGACCCACCCATGCACTGGCACGCCCACGGACTCCCCACCCAGCGGAGCCATGTAAAAATATCATGTGAGGAGCCACTCGAAGAAGAACAGAAGGTTGCTGCCTTGTAAACAATGTTCTTTGAGATGGCTTCGAACATTCTCACAACACCCACGCTTCCAGCCCCTCATGGAATTCTTTTCTTATATTTCTAGAAAGAGTTGAAAGGAACTGTCATTCAGAGTGGGAGACTTCTTTTTATACTAGAGGAGCTTGAGACCATCATGTGATCTATTTTTTTAATAGGGTGAGCGTGCACAACCCAGTTGTGAGAATGTCGTGAGCCGTCTCGAAGAACCTTCTTTACAAGGCAGCAACCTTCTGATCAGCATGTAAACAAACAGCCTTATCTCCCAGCCCGAGTGTCCCTGCTGCTGCGCTACTAGAAGGCAGAGGCAGGTGAGGGATGGGGTCTGGAGCCAGGGAGGGGAGGAAGAATCACTTACTGGGAGAGAAGCTGGCTGCAGCCTGCTGCCCAGCCAGGCAAGTGCGGGGCCCCAGCTGGCCGTGGGGCCATGTGCGGTTGCACATATGGCACATGCCTGGGGCCGGCCCTGGTGGTGGCACTAGCAGCCAGGCTGGTCTAGCCCAAAGGCTGGGGGTTCAAGGCCAGGGGTTTACAAGCCAGGGGGAGATCCAAGATGTCTTGTGCCAGCACATCAACTATGCTTCTCATTCCACTTAGTTTCTTGTAATTCTATCTTCTCCCCAATGTCATCACAAGTGTTTTTCCTGGGAGGTAGTCAGGAAAGAGATGCTGAGTCTTGAATAATAAGTTTTTTGCCCCTCTCTCCTCAAAGAGGGACTTTTGACACATCCTGAAAGAAGAACTGATGGGTGGTATGTTTCACTAGTGGCAAGTTCCAGATCTATAATACACAACTAACATAAGATCTGTCAGCAGTTGGCTATGTCTGTGTCAATGACTCACTTGCCCCACAAAGTGAGCCCTAATTGCTTCCACTGAGCAGGGAAAGAACGAATGTGTTGGGACAGTGAGGACAGTGACACCCAGGGAGAGTATGGTAGCAGTCACCACTGCAGTACTCTCCCTGCTTGTCACCGCAGCCTCACACTCTTACCCGAGTTCTGGCAGCAGCAGCAGCATGGCAAATCCCAGAGAACAGTGGTGGTAGTGGGAGCAGCTCCATCATTTCCCACCTTTCTCTCAGGACCAGGAAAGGTTTAGCCCCATGGGTTCCTGAGGGGAGCTTTGTACAAGCAATGGCAGTTTGGAAAAATATCATACTCGGGGGATCCCAGGGAGTGGCAGCAGAGCCATGTTGCTACCATGCCTGCTGCCACTGCTTCCGATAAGTAACCCACAACCTCCTATACCAGCTATAACTTGGCTGTTGCGTGTTCAAGCAGCTACCCAATAGTTGGCACTTCTGTTCAACCAGGTATGTGTTTAGAATTGCTTCCGTTGGCAATCCTTAGTATGTACCTGGCATAACTTCTGATAACCTGCCCTAATCAATCTCTCTCTCTCTCGTGCTGTACAGTCAGTAGTTAGACAGGTCCCTACCCCCAGGGGGCTTACAATCTAAAAGACAAGGGAAGGGGAGACAAGGGAGTGATGAACATCAGGAGAGACAAGTACATTCATGAGGCTGAGAAGTTGCAGGAGCACGTGCTTCACTTACATGGAACTACTAGATTCTAAGTGAGGGGGAAGAGGATGCAATTTCACTCATGACGAGCTAGGGAAGGCCTGACAGAAGAGGTAGCTTTTCAGGAAGGATTTGAAAGTTGGGAGAGAGGGAGCAAAGTGAATGTATCCAGGGCGGGATTTCCAAGCATGCTGGCCAGCAAGAGAGAAGGGGTGAAGTTCCCTGGGGCTCAGGGCAGGTTATACCATATGAAAACATAAAATAGATACACATACATAAAACCATTTAAAATCCCCCACTCCCAGCCTCCCCAAATTCATGGTCACTGACTTGAAACTTGGGGAGAGTTTACCTTAGTTTTTCACATTTTGCTGATGTGAGGTCTCCTGCTAGTGCAACAGTTACATAATAATCCAGTTTGCTGCTGCCTTCAATTGGTTCTTCCAAATGACTTGTACTGCATTTTGCTGCTTTAGTTGCTGGTTTCACAGTTTGAGCATCTTTGGAGTTTAATTCTTGGAGTTTAATTCTTGTCTAGCTCAGGCATTGATACTGTAGTGGAATGGGTGGCATTTTTATTCAGGTTTAGTTTTGTCTCTGTAGTATTTTACATTGGGGAAAAAAGATTTGGAGAAAAGTGGTTTAGCTTAGGAGATGTGCCAGTGGGTTGCTTTGAGGATCAGCTCGCCTTTGGAAACCTACCAGCCAATCACACAAAGTTTCTTTAGATATTGTCACTGTTTCAACAAATGCATGAGATTCCAATGTGATTTGCATATCCCAAAATACTCGACCTTCAGGGTTCCCAGTAGCTTTTCTAGAAGTGGTAACCTAACTGTTGAATATTGGGTATTATTGAAACCTGTGGCTTCAATGGGGTTTACTTTGAAGTAAGTGGTTTGAGGATTGAAGTCTGTGGGTGAAAACACGTGACACTAGCCTGCCTTAGCCCAGGACTCACCTGCATGTTTGTTCTGTCACTGACAGATGTTGCACACATCCACCCTGGGGCAGGCTGCCAGCCACTATAAGGATAAGTCAGGCAACAGAGGTTGGAGGGTGAAAACAGAAGCAACGGTGGCAAGGCACCTCCCCGGCCCACCCCGTGTGAACCGCTGCAACCGCCACTCCTCAGGTTGGCTGGGAGTGGCACGAAAATGGGAAAAGAGGATTTCTCCGCAGCTTCCTACAATAGAACCCTGTAGGGTAAAGTCCTATGCAGAGTGAGCCATGCTTATCACAGAGGTTGGGAGCAATACAAGAAATGCATAGCCAGATGGAAAGATAGGACACAAGAGACTAGGAAGGAAACGCTACGGAAACAACCAGATTCTGTAATAAGGAGGGTAGTACACTTAGCTAGTCAGGGAACACAAAGGATATAAGGTACAGCACTTCGGTACAAGGAGATGACTACTACACAAGGGGGACTATACACAGAGATTCAACAACAGGGGGAATCATTACTAGGGATGGACTTTAGTATTTACATTTGTTTAGTATTTCTGTTTCATTTTTGTTTTAGTGTTCTGTTTTGTTTCTGTTTCATTTGCCATTAAAGTCAATGAAAAAAGATCAATGGGGTTTCTAAAACTGGTAAAGTGTCTACTAAAGTCAAGTGTGTAGTGTACTTGTCTGGCACTGGTTTTGTGGGATGTGTGGGTGGCACTGAGTTGGGGCGGGGGGAGAATGCCAGGGGCTGGGGGCTTTTAGTGGGTGGGTGTGCTTTGGAGGTGGCTCTGGGCTGGGGTGCTGTGCAGCCAAAGGGGGCTGGCTGTGCCTAATGAGGTGCAAGGGTTAAGGGGGGACTGGCACTGGGTTTGGGGGATGCTGGAAACTTTTAGCGGGTGGGGGGGTATGCTTTGCTTCTGCATGGAAACTGGCTTTCTAACCTCCTCTGCCTGCCTGTCTTCCTCCCCACCCCCATGTCTCACCTGCACTGCATCCTGAGATCAACTTTGCTTTCCTCTTGTCCCCAGCCGCCCTCTTCACCTGCAGCTAGGGACAAGCAGAAAGCAAAGTTAATATCAGGATGCAGCACAGGTGAGACAAGGCAACTACAGGGCAGTCGGTGGACCTGAGATCAGCCAGGGAGGGCTGGCAGTAACCCAGGCTGGAGAGCTGAGCTGGGAGACAGAGCATAACAGGAGAACAGTAGCACTGCCAGAGCCCAGGTAGCATCCATTGAGCGAACCTGGCATAAAGCCAGAGGCCTCTAAGTCCCAGAGGCCACTGCCTGGCCCTACAGGGGCAGCCCAACACCTGGGCTGGAGGAGGCCTGGGTGCAGGGCACCCCCACATCATGGGGAGTGGGTCCCCATCCCTCTTTCCCTCACCCACCTCTGCATGCTAGTAGTGCTGCAACAGGACACTCATCGGACTGGGAGATAAAGCTGTTTGTAAACAAACTCCTCCCCATGTGAGTGATCAGAAGGTTGTTGCCTCGTAAAGAAGGTTCTTTGAGATGGGTGCTAACATTCTCACAACTGGGTTGTGCATGGCATGCTCACCCTATTCAAATAATAGACCATGTGATGGTCTCGAGCTCCTCTAGTATAAAAAGCGCTCTCCCCCTCAGAGTGACAGTTCCTTCCAAGTTCCAACCCTTTCTATAAGAAATATAAGAAAATTCCATGCGGGGCTGAAAGGGTGGGTGTTGTGAGAATGTTATGCGACATCTCAAAGAACCTTCTTTACAAGGCAGCAACCTTCTGTTCTTCTTCGAGTGGCTCCTCACAGGCCCTTTTTACGTGGCTCCACCGGGTGCTGGGTCCGTGGGTGTGCTGGTGCATGGGCAGGGTGTGGACACGGCCGCACATGCATCCCCACTCACCTGCACCCATGGAGCAACCACCGTTTTCCCTGGTTGCTCCTTGTGGGGGGTGAGTGGGGATGCATGTTAGGTGGACGCGTGCACCCCTACTCACCGCAGGCTTTGTTCACACGGGGCTCCCCCACCCATGAACATGCAGAAATCTGCGTGTTCATGGGTGGGAGAGACCCGTGTAAAAAGGGCCACATTCTCACAACTGTCTTATACTATCTTAGGTAGGAATTTAGGATGTAAAGCAATATCTATTCTATCTTGGAAAATCTGCAAATATGGTTCTGACATTATTATGGCTGCTATTTCACTAACTCTTCTTAATTACATTATTGCTAAGGAATGCTGTCTTTAAACCCCCACCCCATCACCAGTTCATTTGTGCCCCCTATACAATCAATTCATGCTGCCCCAGGGGCACAAATGAACTGGTTATGGGTGGGGGGCAGAAATGGTTATGAGTGGAGGGCAGCATGAATTGATTATATGGGGGCGGGGGCGCAAATGAACTGGTTATGGGGTGTAGGCAGCGTGAATTGATTATGGAGGCAGAACTGAACTGGTTATATATATCTATGTCTCTTTGCATGGCATAATGCGCTTAATAGGCTGGCTGCATTTTGGGTGTCGTGTGTTTGATAGCAGCGCCCCTAGGCCCGCCGAGCCGGGTGGCACCCCTAGGCCCACCGGTGAGACACAAAGAGGGGGACCCATCTTGACTTCTTGGCCAGGGACCCGTTCCTCCCTAGCTACGCCCCTGGCCCAGGTGAAGTTAACCAGGCTGCAATTAACAAGCGAGGAAAGGCACAGAGTAGTGGAGAGCAAGCCAAACCTACCAGATGGCAAATAAGGCACCTTTTTCAAATTTAAATACTAAACAGAGTTTTCGTATCTGCTGCTCACTTTAGTGTTAATACTGAAATGCCTATATTAGTGCACTTTAATATTAGGTGAATTATTACACTGGGCTAAGCAGGAAACACAAGGAAAGCAGATATAAGGTTTAAAAGCAGAGGACTGCTACACTAAGCTGAAAAAGTATGCAAGGACAATACACAGAGGCTCAAAGATTAAAAAAAAAAACCTGTTTCACAGAACTAGACAAGAATACAAGGAAATACAGGTATGGTATCTAAGGATAGACCTAGAAACAAGCAGAAAGTTCTGGCTATAGAGGCTGGATATTACGAGACTCAGATAACCAACCCAGAGCCTTCTGGCCTGGAGAGTTTTATCCCTAGGGGAAGGGCGTGGCCCATTAGGCTTGATGGAAGCTAGCTGCCTAGAAGGCGATATAGTTAGTTAACCTGACCGAGCATGACCCAGCAAGCTCCAGTAGGTCCCAGTCTCCAGTAAGGCAGAGGTCATGAAACTTGGCTCTTCAAACCAGAATCACCCAACCCCTTTTCTGTGAAGTAGCCCAGACCTGGGACTGCTAACTCCGTAGTTCCCCAGTGCTGCCATGGGGAGCAATGAAACTGAGACATGCCTGTCTTCCTCTGCTGCTCCTGCCCCGCCCCCCAATCAGCTGACTGGTGCATTCACTTGGCCCACCAAACAACTCATCAGGGGTGCGCTCATCGGCTGTTTGGCAGGCCAGGTGAGCACACCAAACAGCTGGTGGGAGAGCCCCCAGAAGTGCCCCCCCATCAGCTGTTTGGCAGCAGCTGTCCCTGGGCCCAATCCTGCTGAGCAGCATTAGCCCAGGAGTCCTGTCACTTGTGAACAGCTCTTTGGGCCGACCCAGGGCATGGAGGGATGTGTGACACTGACCCCCCAGGCCCGGGTTCTGGAGAGCTGCTCATGTGAACAGTCCTCCCTGCCAACCAGATGAGTAGTTGGCGGCTGCAGTGGTTTGCCCTGGAGCAGGCCAGGGAGGTGCTTCGCTGCCATTAATCTGTTTTCACCCTGTGTCTCCAGTGCTCTCCTTCCCATCTTTTTTAATATGACTCCATTGGTTTAGCATTGGCCATGCCAAGCAAAATAGGATTGTGTGTTTATATTGTACATGAGACCCAGCACAGTGTAGTGATTAAGCATGCAGTACTTGGACCAGGCGGTAGCGGGAGGCCCTGGTTCAAGACTCGCCTTAGCCATGAACTCACTGGGTGACCTTGGACCAGTAACTGATCTCTCGACCTAACCTACCTCACAGGGTTGTTGTGAGGATTGAGTTAATTAGTTGTTGTTACAGTTAATAAGTTAAAAGAATTGTAAGCCACCCTGAGCCTAAGGAATAGGATGGGATAAAAATCTATACAAATAAATATATGTAGGGGGGCTCATGTAGGATGTATCCAGATTTTGGACTTACTTAATAAATACACTAGACATCATAGCTGGGAAGATAACCTTCCTACTGACTGGCCATGGAGCTGGGTTCTCTGCCTGAGGCTGTTCTTACACGAGGCTTGTTTCTCACGTATTTCTAAATTCCTGGAGAAACAAACTCATGCTGGGGGGTTTCGACATTCCTCCCCTCTACTGGTAGTGAGCCGGGCACTACTGAAACCAGCGGACGCCATGAACTAGCGCAGGCTTGGAAATGCAGAGTTGTAAAAGCCCAACACAAGTTAGTTTCTCCAGGAATTTTAAACCTATGCGAAAAACACAGCCGCATGTAAGAACAGCTTCAGTCTGCAGATTTCTGAAACTGGTCTCTGAGGTGTGAGCTCTTCCGTTTCCTACTAATCTCACTGGAGTGTCAACTCTACAATATTACCCTGATGCTTTAATGTCAATATAAACAATTTAATTGCTGATCTTTTTTGGCTCACTAGAAAAAGCATGGAAGCCAAATTCACGATGGTGGTGGGAAGAGATTGGGAGCTATTGCACACAAGGAAATGCAGAGGGATAGAGCAGAAGAGAAGGGAGGAGATACAGGGAGAGAAGGCTGCAGAAGGAAGAGCAAAAAGCGCAGGTAGGAGTGACCTACAGGAAAACCAGTTTTTCTAATGAGTGATACAGAATGTATCAATAAAAATATTGAGTAAAAAGTAATAGCCAAAATTTTAGTTACTACATAGAGGGCAGGTTTTACTTTTGGTATCTAGGACCTAAGTAACAGTGGAGGTTTTGCTGTAGATGAGAGATAATATGTACACCAAATTGTATGCTGTGGCCTGAGCATAGTAACTGAAAATGAAACTCAGCCTTCTCCACTGAATGGTTTTTTCTTAAAATGTGGCCTTAGACAAAGAAAGAGAGAAATTAGGTTACAAATAATCTCTTTATTAAGATGGGCATTTTAAACAGATCTACAAGGGTGCACAGTTCCTTGCCGTAGTTCATTAAAACAGCTGGTTAAAGTTGATTGAATGGTTTAACTCCTGCTACAGTGTTCACAAACTCCATTACCACCCCGTCCTCTAAGCTCATTTGGTACTCATGTAACATACAGGAAGGGTAACTAACGCTTAGATCTGAAGATCAGTGGGAGCCCGCCTGCTGCTGGCATTACTTGCTTGTGACACTCGTCGAGAAGGAGGAAAAGCCTGAGGACTATTGCCGTTTCTGCTGTGTTTGGATTCTGAACTTAGCTCTCCTAGAGAGTCAGGAGTATCTGGTCTACTGGATCTTTTAACATCAGTCTTAGAAAGGGCTCTGACTTTGCTTCCAGTGAGACTACATCGTACTCGCTTGCTGCCCATTGGAGGGGAATCTGTCAGAAGCCCTCCGCTCTCAAGCACTGTAGAGCAATTCCATGGGGAACTGATTCCATGTGGCCTTTGAACACAGTTAACTGACATAGAGGAGGTCACGTCAGGTTGCAGTGACAAGTGCAATGAAGTTTCTGGTGGCAATTCAGCTTCGCTTCCCAAACAGATTCCTGAAGGTGCATCCAAACCAGATTGGATACTGCTGAGACAATGTTTCCTTTCATCTTGCTTTGGAATACCATTAATTCCTGTTCCGAATACCTTGCTTAATCCTTCATTATTATTTGAACTCATATTTTGAGGCTGACTGTCTACGACATGGGCAGTTTTCATCTCATCTGGCAATTTATTTTCCTGTTCATCCTGAATGTAATTGCTTCTGTTTTCTGTGCTTTTTTTCTGTATAGACTGGAATACTGAAGGTGAATTTAACACTGGATACACAACTGTGTCAGTTTGCTTTTCCATTAACAGGGTATAGCCACTAGGTGCAGAAGGAAGAGTTTTTTGTGGAGTTGAAGTTGTTCCCATAGATGGGTGGGGTATTATCGAGTTTTTCTTGGATTTACTAACATAGAAATCTTCATAATCATCTTTGCTTTTATACTGCCCAAAAAGACCTTTTTTAATCTTTTTGAAACCAAGATGGACAATTTCTAGAATGTTCAAAAAGAGCGAGACAGTTGCTATTGACTGCATAAATAATATGAACACAGTCTTTTCAGTTGGTCTTGATACAAAGCAGTCAACTATATTTGGACACGGATCCCTCCGACACTTAAAAACAGGATCAAGTTGAAAACCATAAAGAAGATACTGGCCAATCATAAACCCTACTTCAACCGCAGATCTAGTAAAAATATGTATTACATAAGTACAGAGCAAGGAGCCTCTTAGAGGCGCCTTGTTCAACTTCCTTTGCTCCAACTGTCTGAGTTCTCTCTCCAATCTTTTACGATCTTCAGTCATTTGAAGTTCAGTTCCCTCAAGGTCCATTCTTACTTGTGCTTTTTTCTTTTGTCGTTCTTTTTCCAGGGCTCTTAGTCTGTATAAGGCATGACCCATGTACACCAAGGAAGGTGAGGATACAAAGATAACTTGCAAAACCCAGTATCTTATGAGAGAAATAGGGAAGGCCTGGTCATAGCAAACATTTCTGCAGCCAGGTTGTTCAGTATTGCATATGAATTCTGACTGCTCATCATTCCAGACATCTTCAGCTGCCACTCCTAGAACAAGCATTCGGAAGATGAATAATATAGTTAGCCAGATCTTTCCAATAATAGTGGAATGAATGTGGACCTCCTCAAAGATGCCTCCAAGGAAATTCCAGTCTCCCATGGTTACTCTGCCATTTTAGCACTAACAGCCATGAAAGAGAAACATAAGATGCTGTTACATTTTCAGGTTGGTTCTCATGCTGTATTACACAAAAGCTAATACTACTTGTAGAATCCTTTATCTCTTAATTCAGAATTCAGCCAGTAACATAACCCTTTTGTCTTTAACAGCCTGGGATTTCCGTAAGATACAAAGATAGAGAAGCTTCCCCTATTAAAAATGATGCAAGAGTTTAGTATAGTCCTCTAAGGCACTGAGCATTGAAGTTAATGGACCTTGAGGATGCTCAACACAGTTCAAGAATGGGTTCTGATGTAGAATCGTAGAGTTGGACAATACCTCAAGGGCCATCTAATCCAACCCCCCACCCCTCGCTTGTATGCAGGATGAGTACAGCTACAACATTCCCAACAGATGGCTGTCCAGCCTCTTTTTTGGCATAGGGTTAAAGTCCAGTAACTTTGGACAAAATACTTAAGCTACTTATTTGAAAGTAGCTTCACTGGAGTTTCAATTCTGGCCTATGCTAATGGCAGATCACCACTGGCTCCACTCATGCAAGCATGTTGTTTAGGCTTTGAATTTTTAAAAAAATGAGTTGATTTTTAATGTGCAATAATACCATTTTCAAGTCCACATAAATATTATATCCAGATGAATGTTTGTCTTAAATTTGTCTAGACATTGCTTTTGCCTTATAAGGTACATAATAGGGAACTATTAGAAGCCACAAAATTTGAATGCAAATAAAAGGCTTAAATGCAGTACATTGGATTTAAAAGGAAACTTAAGGTGATTGGTTTTGTTCCTGTGTTAGCAGAATTAATATTTGCAAAATAAAGATATGTTTAACATGGGTTTTTTCAGAGCCATTCAGTTCCTCATTGGGTGTTTTCAGATGAACAGGCTGCCCCAGTGCTGACTGTACTAACCTGCTTCACCCCTGGGTGGCCCGTCCATCTAAAGGTGCCCTGCCAGATGAGCCAGTGGAACTTTAGCAGGCTGGCCAAACCCAGGTTACCAGCCCGAAGTGGAGCAGCTGTCTGTCTGATGCGTTGCCCCACTTCCAGCTGGCCGTTGCCCCACTTCCAACTGGCCGTTGCCCCGGGGAACACCACAGGATTGTGGGCACCAGTGTAGAGCGACAGGTGATAGCCCGCAACTCTATGGTGCACACATGGGTGGCCTGTGGGCTGGGGAAGCTGTTGGGTCTGTCTAAACTCAACACAGGCAGGGCTGGATGCGGGGGTACACCCCACCCCCCACCCCCGGAGCAACTCTGGGACAGGCTGCCTCCACATTGGTCTGAAAACACCCATTGTCTTTGCAAGCATAGATGGTCTCTTAATTGGAGACTGGTCTTAATGCTCTTAGGATTAGTTATTCTTGAGGGGGTAGGATGCAAGAGTTACAGCTTTCTTCTTCCAATTTTCCCCCTAAATTTTTTGTCCTTGCATAGTTCTTAATCGGCTTTTAGAACTATGCAAGTTCTAAAGGCATAGTTATCAATTGAGTCTTAATTTTTAAACATCAATGGTTTTTAATCTCATTGTTAGGAAAAAGATAGGTGTTTCCAACGGCTCCTTCCCCTGTGATTGCTTTCATTATAGAGCCGTGGCCGCTCTGGTTGGTGACCCAAAGTTTTGATTAGAGTTCTAGATTTCCCGCCCTGTGTACATCTGATATAGTGGGTTTTACCATTTAAGGGGAGTGTCTAGTGCACACTGGTGCTTTTGTATGCAAAAAAAATATTTATTATTATTATTAAAATGTATATGCTGCCCCCTCCTGCTACAAGCATCTCAGGGCAGCTAACAACATTTTAACACACATAACTAAAATAAATTAAAATCTAAAATTCCCAGATGAAAAATAACCCATACCCAAACCCTCTCTAACCCAACCCAACCCCCTCCCACTACCCGTCTCCCCCACCCCTACCCACTCCCTTCCCCAAATGCCTGGACAAACAGCCAGGTCTTACAGGCCCGGCGGAAGGAATAAAGAAAAAAGGTTTTAGATCATGGTCTCCCTTTAAGGGGTGGGGGGGGGGGAGGGGCGGGGAACGCAAGCAGCGGCAGACGGCAACAGGGTGTGTGATTTTAAAACACACCAGAAGAGCAGCGGTGTCCCAGGATGAGGTTGGGAGGTGCTGAAATTAATCTGCATACATTCCTCATCACCCATAAAGTATCATTCAGTCACCATACCACACACGTGGAGTTTAATTTCAGTTAATCTGTACATTTGTTTTTATAAATGAATGAGGAAGGAAGAATGTGTCGATTGGTCTGATATTTAATAAATGGCAGACTGTCAGTTTCTTTCTAGCTGAAAGGGATGAGTCTGGTTTGTGAAGGTTACTTGGAAATAGCTAATATTGTACCCTAGGTATGGTATTTCTGTAGTAATAGGAGGGTATGAGAAAGTTGCCATAACATACAATTTACTGTCATGTTAACATTTGAATATAATTTGGAATACCACTTTAACTAGGTTCTTAAACCGGAGGTTTTTATTCAGGTAATACTGTAGGCTGCTTATAAGATATATTACTAAGTTAAATGGCTGTTTGCTTATTGTTAGATACTATTTGGTTTGGTATAATAAGTTTTGAGGCCTAGGGAGATGGAATAGGAGCATATGTTTAGCTTGCAGCTTGACCATAGTTAGCTTAAAAGTATATCAAGGGAAAGAGACCCAGGAAGAAGCGGTCAAACTGATGGACATTAACAAGAATTAGAAGCTTGATAAGGCTGCTGATTGGGCAGAATCAGAGTTTTTTCATTATTTAGTTGAAATTGCAATAACATGGCCAGCTTAATGAATAATAATGATGACTCACTGTTGTGAAATCATTTTTGGCCCAACAAAAATGCCAATTTCCTTGCTACAATGTAACCAAAGCAAGAGTGGTTCTTTTGACACAAATAAGCCAAAACAGGCATTGAATGCTATTGTAACTCATCCTTCGTTGAAATGTAACCAAAACTATTGAAAGGATGCTATGAGTTTCCTATATGCTTTATTTGCTTGCTATATGCTTTATAGTAATTTTTAGCTTAGGAATTATTA
>QEPC01012762.1:5154563-5168162 GCA_003113815.1 Sphenodon punctatus
CACACACACACACACACACACACACACACACACACACACACAGAGGCAGACAGTCTTACACACAGAGACACATATCTCTCACACAGACATATGTACACACACACAGAGGCAGACACCCACCTCTCTCACACACACACAGAGACACTCTCTCTCTCACACACACAGACACCGACAGAGACATACACGGGGCGGGGGGGAGGCGGAAGGGAAGGAACTGCCGGCACGTGAGCAGGCGGGGGGACAGTATTTCCTTCTCCTTTTCCCCCTGCCCAGGCTGCTGTGGCTTGGTGGGAGCAGGCAGTTGACCACAACAGC
The DNA here is from genome assembly GCA_003113815.1 of Sphenodon punctatus. Taxonomy (NCBI): domain Eukaryota; kingdom Metazoa; phylum Chordata; class Lepidosauria; order Sphenodontia; family Sphenodontidae; genus Sphenodon; species Sphenodon punctatus. The sequence continues at coordinate 5,154,879 of QEPC01012762.1, forward strand.
AGGCTGAGTGTGGGCAGCGGGTGGGCGCGCACAGGAAAAGTTGTCCCAGGCCCGCACACAAGCCAGCAGCTGTCACCTGAGCCCAGGACCCAGCTTGCTCACGCAGGCCGCTTACTCCCCGGAGCAGAGAGCGAGCGGCCTAAGCAAGCGAACTGGGTCCCAGGCTCAGGTGGCAGCAGTAGCTGCCGCGTTCCCTGTGCACGCCTGGGACATGCGCACACCGCCCACCACCACACATGCATGGAGAGCAAGTATGGTGGTGGCCGGCATGCTTATGCTTCAGTTGCACACAGGGGAGCCAGCCGCCGCCACCTGAGTCTGGGACACAACTGTCCTAAGATCAACCTCGGAACGTCGCACAATTGACGTTCTGAGCACCCCCAACTGAATGCATTACTGGACTGACTTCTCATTTACTTGTATGTTTGATCTGTGAACTGTTCCCAGAAATACTCACCTCTCTGGTTCTTTTTATTGCCAAAGTTACTTTTAGTAAAGCTTATATTTTTTTAATCTTCTGACTCTCTATTGATTTCTTGTGTGGGGAAATTAAAACAGAACACTAGTTGGTTGAACCTATATTGGCAATGTTTTCCCTTAAACCCATAATTCTTACAATACCTGTCCTCGAGACTTAATTTGGCCGGGGGGGGTGGCTTGCCAGGGTTCAGCCCAAGCAATTAAATTCAAGGAGGGTAAAGCCCTGGGAAATGTTTCCAGTAGGAGTGTGCATGCCAAAATGTGAACGACCAGGAAAAGGCCAGTATTAGCCTTTTGGGATTGGAAACCATAGCTAAAAAAGAACTTGGATGGTTTACTTGGCTTTCATTAATGACTTTCCTGCCCCACCTCCTGTGCTGGCCATCCTGTAGGTTAAATCAGAAGAACTCCTGTTTTATATTCAGTTGTTGAGAGGCAAGTTAGTCCAGTGGTTGGGTTGCTAACTGGATACTAGGGTTCAGTTCCCTGATCTGACAAGCTCTGGTGTAGTATCTGGGGCAGGCTTGGGCCTCAGCGACAATTCACTTTTTAATATAAATTAAGCATTGCCTATCCTGCATTTATTATTATTATTATTATTAACAAACATTTATATAGCGCCAGCAGTGTACCTGGCACTTTACAAAGTAATAAAATAGACACGGTCCCTGCCCCTAGGGCTTACAATCTGAGAGACAGGAGCTGGGGGAGAGACTTAGGAAGGGGAACAGAGGGAGAGACAAGGGGTCTAACATTCATGAAGATGCGAGGTCTCAAGTGCACGTACTTGGCTTGGTTACGATGAGAATGACAGCAGGCAGGTCCATGTTGCAAGGATAAGGGTAAACCGATCGTAGGTATAGGAATAGTGGCTCAGCAGGATAAAGAGTCAGACAGAGCAGAGCGAAAGAGGTGAGTTTTAAGGAGAGATTTGAAGGTATGAAGGGAGGGGGCAAGGCGGATGTGGACAGGGAGGGAGTTCCAGGCATGGGGGGCAGCAAGTGAGAAGGGACGAAGGCGCTTAGGGGAGCAGGGAAGGCGTGGAAGGGTGAGAGAAGGGACAGAGGAGGAGCGAAGTGCACGGGCTGGAGTATGGAGGGCGATAAGTGCAGAGAGGTAGGGGGGAGCAAGGTTGTGAAGAGCTTTATAGGTGAAGACTAGGAGCTTGTGCAGGATTCGTTCAGGAAGGGGAAGCCAGTGAAGCGAAGAGAGGAGGGGCTGCACATGGTCGAAGCGACTGGCGAGGTAGATGACCCTGGCAGCAGAGTTTTGGACAGAGATGAGGGGAGAAAGGTGAGACCGGGGAAGGCCAGTGAGAAGGAGGTTACAGTAATCGAGGCGAGAGATGACCAGAGCATGAACAAGAGTTTTGGCAGACGAGACAGAGAGAAAAGGGCGAATCTTAGCAATGTTATGGAGGGAGAAGCGACAGGATTTAGCAACAGAGTCAATGTAGGGTTTAAAAGAAAGGGGTGAGTCAAAGATGAAGCCTAGGCTACGGGCTTGGGGGACAGGCAGGATGGTGACTCCATCAATAATTATTGACAGTGAGGAAGGAGAGGAAGGATGAAGGGGGAAGATAAGGAGTTCAGTTTTAGCCATGTTGAGTTTGAGTTGATGTTGAGACATCCAGGTAGAGATATCAGATAGAGCATTTACTCAGTGTACATAGTTCTGAATTATTACATACCTGAGAAAAGGCGGCTTTTGGCCCCAAAGTTTATATATTCTCTCCAACAGTTGTCCTAATAAAAGAGATCAGCTGAACTACTTTGTCTCCATCTCTTCCAGTTACCAGACAGATCACTTTCTACCAGTTGATGCCATTTGAGTGAAATACACATCACTCGTAGAAAGCCTGTGAGAGTGACCTATAGAGGGGCCTCCCACATCTTCCTCAGCCAGGAACCAGCCTCAGAACCTACAGTGAAGCACAGCATTGACACAAGCTACCAGCTCCAGGCCACTCAGTGGTCTGTCCTCCAACACGTAGTGTTTGGGTAATGCACTTGTATGAAAGCAACCAGGCTTTCTTCCCATGTGAGCAAATAAGTGAAGGAATATTTTCAGGCTGGCCCTGCTTTCTAGAAGTCCTAAGGAGAACTAGCTACAGTGGAAGCTAACAGAGGCTACCAGTTTTGAGTACCTCTGAAAAGCAAACCACTGTTTTGCAGCAAAGATTTATCACTCCCTATGTTCAGTGTTTCTTTGAGACAAGAAAAAAATTAGTTTCAGATCTGAAATGTTGCATGAATTAAATCCAGTTAAAAATTAATTACAAATAAAAATGTTTTGAGATTTACTGTAAATCTGGAGCACACCATTATAAATAGTATATTTTGAATGACAACAGTGAATGGCCACCATCCATGTCATCTTCGTTCCTCCTGCCTCAGACCTTTTTTTATTCTCTAGGTGCTTCTAGAGGATCCATTGCTGGAACACCTTAATGTTTGCCTTCTCTGTTAAAAAAAATGTTTAATTGATCTTACATTGTTTTATTGTATTTTATTGCATCAATATTGTGAAGTGTTTTGAGTGCCGTTTGGCATAGGGGTGGTCTATAAATAATATTATTACATCAAATTTTAGATTTTTTTAATCAATAATATTGTATCCAAAATAAATACCACCCATAATCAGTGATGCCATGGTAAAAAAAGCACATTAATGAAAATTTTAAGAGAATTTTCATGAGTTTGTATAGTACAGACTAGCATTTCTCCTCTGTAATCTCTAATCTAGCACCATCTTGCATTAGCTATGTTTACTGCTTTTTCTTTTACTGTGAAATATATTTAAAATATATAAGGAAACAGAAGTTGAATTGGGGAGGAGGGATAGAATTCAACTCTGTGCAATACGTTAACCAAACATACTAATGATTATTCTCTTTTGCTTAACAATTTGTTTGGAAGCAAACACCAAAAGCAATTACATTGATAGGTTTAACTTAAAGTTTGTTACAAGAGAAAAAAAATGAATAGGCTCCTGTTATATTGAAATAGATTATTCCTGTATAAGATGAGGATGTTTCTGAAAGCAACTAGTGTTGCTATGTTTAAAACAATTTCCATATTATAATGTGAACATATTAATGACAGCTTATAGCAACCTTAATGAAGACAAACTATATACATCAGTAGGAAAGCCTGGGAGAGAGGGAATTATGTAATTTCAAGTGCTTCTTAATTGGATTAAAAGTACCAATAATGAAGACATACCTTCTTTTCCTAAAATGTTTCAGGTAAGAGCCCCATGGTATCCGATAAAATGTTGCGTCCTCTGTCATCTTCCATCTCTTCTAGAGGTTTCACAGATGTGAAAAGGGAGCTATTTGGATTGCTGGAGCATTTAATGGCATCCAAGCTTTGTGCATTGAACTTATAGCCGGCAAAAAAAAATCAATCTACTGTTCAGACGACTGTAGCGTCTAGCAAAATGCAACTATGGCTAAAGTAAAATGGATGCATTATAACAAGCATGTCAAAAAGCCAGACATGCAGAATCCCTTCCATTGCCTCATTCTTTATTCCTTCATTATAATTTATTTGGACAAAATGAGACCGAAAACAGTAGCACAAATATTTTATTTTGTAATTACAAAATGTATCTCTGCACATCTGGTGATTGACTATTCAGCAAATGCAGAAAAGAGATACCATTTTCCACACATATAGCACAGCTAACCAATGGAGCTCATTGCCATGATATTTTGTGAAGACCAGTTGTTCAATGGGGTTCAAAAAAGGATTAGGCATGTTAATGGAGGATGGGTTATTTGTGTATTAGCCAAGATAGTCACGAGATACCTCACACAGATGAGAGGCTGGAAGAGAATGACAGGCGATAGATCCTTCCTTAGTGAAGGATATGACTGGTACTTAACTAGTTCCATATAGCTACCCTAGCTATCAGAGATTCTAATCTTTTCCAAACCCTAGCGATGCGTTTGTAAATCCAGTCTGGAAAATCTACAGCATCCTTTTTTAATATAACTTTCAGACACCGCCATGTAGTGGGTAAACAAACATCCTGTCCTGAAAGCTCTAAACAACTGATCAATAGCCTGTATTCTGGCACTGAGTATCAATCAATCGGTCATGTCCGATTTCATAGTTAAATGAAACCTTGTCCCAGTGTATTCCTATGAGCACGCAGGGGGTGAGGGGAGGACCCTTTTCAGTAGGGCTGTGAGCATCTCTTTTCAGATGATATTTAAGCAGATTTTTAAATGTGTTCCTTTTCCAAAGGAGTGTTAAACTGATCATCTTTTCTTTAATAAATGTAAATCAGGGCATGAAATTTCAGATTGAACTCCAGGAGCCAAAAAAAAAAAAAAAATCAGTCACCAGACTTTATCATGATATTAAACCGTTCTTGCCCCACTACACTCCCCGAACCAGTCGCGAACCTGAGTTTTCTGGGTGCCAATGGCACCTGCAAATTTCGCGCTCTGTGAAAATAGTTTTCCCAAGCCATTAAAAGATTTCTCATTGCATTACCAGACATTGATTTATTGAGTCTTTGTTGAGTTTTCAAAAGTTGTGTGATTTCAAAAGAGGATCAGCATCTGATTTCACAGTAACACACATACTTTTGGAACACTTAGTCCGCTAAAATTGTTATAATGGTCAGGAAATAGTGAGGGAGGGAATGCCCATTTTACACTGAAAGCTCTTGAGGGCAGGGATTTTTATTTGCAGAGCCTAGCACAGCTGGTCTCCACATTATTTGGCTTCTACGTGCCATTTTAATAAAAGTAAGAAATTACAGTTGAAAATATTATAAAAGTAATTTAGGTTGCAAAGTCAATTACTTGGACGAGAGGAAATGCCAGATTTATGGGTTCGTGTACAATCATACTACTTTCATATGTCCAGTCCATGCAATGAATGAAAAAATAGTAGGGAAAAAAGTATATGCATATATAAACTATTATAATCAGGCAGGGACCCTTATTCAGTGTGTTCTTTCCATTTATGATGAGGAAAATGCAGTGAACAATGGTCTCTGAAATACATATGCACAAGGGGCAAAATTAAAATTAGGGTTGTACAGAAAACTTGTTTGAGTCTTGACTTTACCAGCCTCAGTCACATTATTTTATTGTAGTATGTTTTTGCTTGTTCTTGCCTAGACTTTTTTTTTTTAAAGGAACCAGGTAAAAACAAGTTCTGTAATGTAAGTGTTGTGATTTAACCCCTTCTGGGGTGACAGCTAGACCATAAAGAGGTCGGAGGTACCTACAGTAACAATCTCACTGAAGTAACAGCAGGGTCTATCTAAGCCCTGAGTCTTCAGCTAAAGTCTACTACCACTTGAGCTGTAAGGCTAACTAGATTAATTGGCAACTGAGGAAAGGGACATGGGAAGATACTTGTGCCATATATTGAGTCCAAGGAAGAGGAGAGAAAATCTTGACTTGACTCTCTCTCTTATTGGGTAAAAATAGATGTGACAATGGCCTGCTTTGACCCACTCTGGTTCAGACCTCATCTGCACGTGTGTGCAGGTGCTGCTAGATGTTGGCCCAAGATTACCCCGGGCCATGTCAGCGGCTAGCCCAGGCTGTGACCTCAGAAAACTCCAAGGTCACAGCCCAGGCTAAGGCCGGGGTCACACAGGCCACCACATCTGTTTCTGGGCCAGCATACTACCCCAGGTTGGAGCTGCCATGATCAGCCACCATGACTGGCAGTCATCAGTCACCACTTCTTTAAGTAAAGAATAGTATTTGTTACTAAGGCAAGAGGCGTTTTTATTGCTTTTTTAAAACATGCAACAGTAGGAGCTTGAGTCACAGTATCAGTGGTAAATAGAATAGTTCCTAAGAATATCAGGAAATAGGTGTACAGCCAAATCCAGATGACTTGTGACAGCATACTGACCAGCCCTTGCCAGTTGTCCTATACATTTTTGATAATATTTTAAGTTTTATGCCAGTGAAAGGCAGAGAGCAAGGGACACAGTTAAGCTGCACTTAAGCTGGTTTTATGCTGACTACAACCTCTTTTGCCATGCACAGTAGAGTGTGCAGTACTGTGTGTACATATGTGTGTGTACATGAGCAAAAACTGCAACAATGATTCATTAGCAGGTTATCTAATTTTTGTTGGAAATGCAAGGACTGTGAAATCATTGCATTCATTTGCCCAATGCAGAGTTTACAGAGGAGTGTGAGCAGCTAATCATCAACAAACAGGCAGGAAGCATACTTAAGCTTAAGTAGCTTTATTAGGAAATACATGTAGGATAGGAAAGGCCTACATCTATGCTAAGTCCTAAGACTAGGTGTGTTCAAGAGGGAGGAAGGAAGCTCTCTGAGACACAAAGAGATGAGAAATCTCCTGGGGGAGGAGATTGACCAATCAGGTCCTGACAGGAGTAGGACAGATAGGATGGGGGAAGGGTTCCCTGATCTGTCTGTCTACTCCTGGTGTTTCTAGCAAACAAACAGGATGAGGTGCTTAGGGGGGATGCAACCAAAGGAATGTATTTCCAACACCCCTTCTCATCGTCCCGTGCACCGAATCATTTATGTGCACTGCTGACAATTCCCAATGCTTCTCGTAGCCTCTGGAAATTGTCTCTGGGTAGCGGTTTGGTCAGCACATCCGCTATCATTTCCTCTGTAGGACAATAAATCAGTTCAACAAGTCCTTTTTCTTGCGCTTCTCTCACATAGTGACGCTTGGTGTTGATGTGCTTCGACCTTGGCTTTATCTTTTCCATTTTCGTAAGCTGAATGCAGCTTTGATTGTCCTCATACATCTCAGTTGGCTTTGGTTCGTCTATTCCAAAGTCCTTTAGTAGTCTGTGTAGCCATACTACCTCTTGACATGCTTGAGTGGCTGAAATAAATTCTGCTTCTGTGGATGAAAGGGCAATTAATGACTGCTTCTGGCTAGTCCAACTGATTGCTCCGCCTCCATACAGAAATACATTTCCACTCACAGATTTGCAGTCAGTCTTGTCTCCGGCCCAGTCCGCATCCATATATCCCATCAATCTGGGGTTCTCGCTTGCTGGTAGTTTTAAGTTTAAATGCATTGTGCCCTTCAGGTACCGTGCTATTCTCTTGACTGCTATCCAGTCCCTTTGGGTTGGTGCACTTACTTTTCTGCTTAGTATTCCTACAGCAGCGGCAATGTCTGGCCTTGTGACGGTGGCTACATACAACATTTTGCCAATTGCAGTTCTGTACTGGTTGTCCTGTGGTAGGGGCTCGTCGTTGCCTTCCTGGCTTAGGAAATTTGTTTCCATAGGTGTCCCCACTTCATTAGCCTCTGTCATGCCTAGGCATTCTAAAATGTCCTTTATCTTTTGTTTTTGATTGAGAAGGAAACTTCCATCTTTTTCTCGTTCTATTTGTATTCCAAGATAGTAAGTGATACCTCCCAAGTCTTTCACCTCTATTTCTTTGTTCAGATTCCTGACGATTTCATCACAATCTCGTTTGTTTTCATGGCATACAATCAGATCATCCACATAAGTTAGAATGTATGTCCTCCTTTTATTTCTGAACCTTGAGTATAGGCAGGGGTCAGCTTCTCCCTGTATGAACCCCTCCTTAAGGAGCAATTGATTCAATTTTTCGTTCCAGGCTTTCGCTGCTTGCTTTAAACCATAGATACTCTTTTGAAGTTTGCACACAAGTTCCTCCTTCCCAGGTTCTTTAAATCCCGGCGGCTGCTGCATGTAGATATCCTCTTTGATATCACCATGTAGGAATGCAGTCTTCACGTCTAAGTGCTGCACTTCCATTTTTCTTGCAGCTGCTATGCTGAGGAGTGTTCTTATTGTGGTGTGCCTTACTACTGGAGCAAAGGTTTCGTCGTAGTCTTCGCCGTATTTTTGGGAATATCCCTTGGCCACTAATCTCGCTTTGTGGCGCGTGATTTCCCCTTCTGCATTATGCTTGGTCTTGAAGACCCATTTGCATCCAATGGCCTTTTTGTTTTCAGGTAGCTTTGTGAGTGTCCATGTTTTATTTTCATTAAGAGACTCAATTTCTTCCTTGGCAGCATCTCTCCATTTGCGCGCCTCACTGGTTTGCATTTTTTGAATGTCTTGCCATGTTGAGGGCTCCTGTGGTTCCTCCACTTTTGCCGCATAGGAGAATCTCGCTGCTGGCACTCCTTTGTTGTGTCTTTCAGAACGTCTCACTTCTGGTTCTGGTTCTGCTTCGGCTTCAGTTTCAGTATCAGCATCAGTGTTATCTTCTGGTTCCAGTTCTGGTTCTGCTTCAGTTTCAGCATCAGCATCAGTGTTGGTGTCAGTGCCCCCTTCTGGTTCAGGTTGATTGAACATGGTCAAATCAAATGAAACTTCAGCTTCCTCTTTTATCTGCAGTTCTGCAGTCTTTTTCTGTCTTGATGAACTTGGCCTCATTAGGTCTGGCATTTGATCAGTGCTTCCCTTTTCATTTTCATCAAAATAGACCACACTGCTTATCTTCACATTTCCAGTGTCAGTGTCCATTACTCTGTATCCCTTGCATCCTTGTGCATAGCCAACAAGTATCCCTTCTTCACATCTGGTGTTAAGTTTGGTCCTTTTGGCCTTTGGGATATAAGCATAGGCTTTAGAGCCAAACACTCTAATGTGCCCCACACTGGGCTTGTTCCCATGCCATAGTTCATAAGGTGTTGCTTTTGCACCTTTGGTTGGGAGCCTGTTCTGCAGGTATGTGGCAGTCATTACTGCTTCCCCCCAGTATTTGTTTGGCAGATTCGCATCCAAAAGCATACATCTCGCCATCTCTATGAGAGAGCGATTTTTTCTTTCTGCTACTCCATTTTGTTCTGGTGTATGCGGGATGGTTGTCTGGTGTTCAATTCCTTTTTGCTTCAAAAATTCTTTCATCTGTTTTGAAACATATTCACCTCCATTATCTGACCTTAGGATCTGAGGTGATCTTCCAAACTTATTGCTGGCTCTTGCAACATATTCCTTAAATTTCTCCAGCACCTGACTTTTCTCTTTAATCAAGTAAGTGAACGTGAACTTGGAAAAATCATCTATGAAAGTCAATGCATACTGGTTTCCTGCAATTGTTTTTGTCTTCATAGGACCACAGATATCACTATGAATGAGCTGTAGGGGGTGCTGTGTGGCTTCCTCCTTGCTCTGATGAAAGGAGGGCCTAGTTCCCTTTCCTTTTACACAGCAAACACATCTCTCATCTTTAGTTGCACATGAGTTCATTTTAAAATGTTTAACTAGGTCTGGAAGTGCATGCAACACATCTGCATTTCTATGGCCCATCCTTCTGTGCCATTTGCTTTCACAGTTCTTATGTCTGCAATCTTTTGCAGCATTTGCATACTGATCCTGTTGCAAGCAATCTACCTTGAATAGGCCATTTGAATCCAGCATTCCTCGCATAAAAAGCTCCTTTTCCTTTGAAATTCTGCAATATTTCCCTTCAAAATGCACTGCAAAACCTTTCTGTACAGCATACTTGACACTTATAAAATTATGATCCAATTCTGGGACATATAGAGCTTCTTCAATGGTAACTTTCATTTCCTCACCGTTTCCCAGATGACATATGAGTTTAGCCCTGCCTCTTCCTTGACAATAAACTTTCTCTCCATTAGCCAATCTTATAGGAGTTCTATAAGTCCTATCCAGATCAATAAATCTGTCTTTGTCCTTTATAAGATTTTTAGTTGCTCCAGAATCAACAAAGAAATCATGTGAAGCAGTCTCACATTCTATTCCTTCCACATTTTTAAGTTGAGATGCTTTTTCCTCAACCAGGCTGAAAGCCCTATCATGGCTCCCTTTGTTCTTTGCAGAGGAGCTGGGAACTTGCTTAACTGGTTTCTCTGCAGTATCTTGCTTCCTGCATTGATATGCAAGATGGGTGATTTCCCCACAATTGAAGCAACGCTTAACTCTCGCAGATTTTGCAAAAACCTCTTTATTTCCAGCTGCCTTGCAAGCAAACTCTGAAGGGATGTTTGGCTGTTCATTAGTTTGAGCCATATTAAATTCCTCAAGTTTCTGAATAACGACTTCCAAAGATTGGTTATCCTGCATTTCTATTATCTGACATACTGTTTGAAAAGTTGGTGGTAAAGAGTTCAGCAGAAATGCCACTATCAATTCATCTGGTAAATTCAGCTTTTGATTTTCCAGTCTCCTGACTAGTTCAAGCAGGCCATTAACATGAGCTGAGAAATCTTCACTCTCATCCATTCTCATATTACAAAGTCTTTTAAGCATTTGTATCTTTGATATATTTGACTTCCCTTGAGATAGTCTCTGTAAAACTTCCCACATATCTTTTGCAGTTAACTTGTCACGTATGTGCACATGTAAACGCTGACTCACCGACATTGAGATGATTGCCATAGCTTTGTCATTTTTCTCATCCCAGAGTTCTTGTGCTGCCCCTGCATCTGTAGGTCTGTTGGACTCCAGCATTTTCCTTAGGCCTTGTCCTCCCAGTGCCATCCTTGCATTATGACTCCAAGCTTCATAGTTTAACTCCAGTGAGCCTCTCTGGAATGGAGAGCTTCAGCATAGAATCCATGGTCACAGAGACTAAAACCTTTCTTTTCTTTTCTGCCTTTAAGATTAATGCTAACACTCAGTTATACTCTCTCTGCGCTGCCTTTTGGGTGTCTGGGCCCATAACCCTGTTGGAAATGCAAGGACTGTGAGATCATTGCATCCATTTGTCCGTTTACAGAGGAGTGTGAGTAGCTAATCATCAATAAGCAGGCAGGAAGCATACGTAAGCTTTAGTAGCTTTATTAGGAAATAGATGTAGAATAGGAAAGGCCTACATCTATACTAAGTCCTAAGACTAGGTGTGTTCAGAAGGGAAGTAGGAAGCTCTCTCTCTGGTTATCTCTCAGACACAAAGAGATAACAAACCTCCTGGGAGAGGAGATTGATCAATCAGGTCCTGGCAGGAGTAGGACAGATAGGATGGGGGAAGGGTTCCCTGATCTGTCTTTCTACTCCTGCTGTTTCTAGCAAACAAACAGGATGAGGTGCTTAGGGGGGATGCAACCAAAGAAATATATTTCCAACAATTTTAACCTTTAATACTGATCATAATGTATCTTTGTGTGAATTCCCATATTGCCCCATGCTACAATCTCAACATGAGTCATCAGGGATCAGAAGCTATTAATCCTCTTCCAAGATTTCTTCCCTTGACCTATTGCTAAGCTTCATAGTAAAACTTAAAGCATACCAGGTTATAAAGCGTAACAATTTTTACCATTTGAATTCTGAATGCTATTAAAAATAAATAAATCCTCTTCTCATGGACAAATACTCCTAACAGAGCTTTTCATTCCCAATTATCCAATAGCATGTGCTTTATTTATAGTATTGATTTTTATTTTCTACTATAACTTGTCTAACCTACAATGACCCTCTTAATGAACAGAAGCAAAAACAGCATTAAAGAATGGCTGAGCGTGCACTACAGTTTTACCATTCCGATGTTCTCTTTTGCCACTTTCCATTGATGTGGTCAACTATAATCTCATGTAACTAAATAACAATTTAGTTCATCCCCTCTAGCTCCACACCCCTTCCGTGATCTGCAGGCTATTAACCCTTTAGATTTTGCTTCCTCTCTCTCCCCCCTCCTGTCTTCTCCTCCTCTTCCCCTGACACTCCCATCTCTTCTCTTAACGCCTCTCTCGCCATGACCCTCGACTCCCTTGCCCCCCTCTCCTCCCGCCCCGTTCGACCCCAAAACCCGTCCTTGGCTCACCCCTACTATCCGCTACCTCCGCTCCTGCACCCGGGTTGCTGAATGCCTCTGGCACAAATCCCACTCCCACCCTGACTTCCTCCAGTATAGATTCTCCCTCTTTTCCCTCTCTTCCGCTATCTCCCTAGCGAGGCAACACTACTACGCCTCCCGGGTCGAATCCTACTCTCGTGACCCACGCCACCTCTTCTCCACCTTTGACTCCCTTCTCAAGCCCCCCAGCCCCCCTCCACCCTCTTCCCTTTCTACTCAGGATCTCGTGTCATTCTTCACCTCAAAGATTAACAAGATTCGCCAGGACATTGTTTCCCACCCATCTCCTCTCCCCGCTCCCTCACCACCTCCACCTCCCCCCTCTCTCATCTCCTCCTTCCCTCCTGCCTCCCTTGAGGAAATCTCCTCTTTGCTGTCTTCCTCCAACCCCTCCACTTGCCCTCTCAACCCATCTCCTCCTGCCTCCATTGCTCCCACTGTTGCCCCCCCCCCCTTTTACATGTCATTAATCTCTTCCTCTCCACTGGCTCCTTCCTCTCTGCCTTCAAGCATGCTAGTGTCTCTCCCATCCTCAAAAAGTCCACCTTCGACCCCTCTAGTTACCGGCTGGTCTCCCTCCTAACCTTCGCCTCTAAGCTTCTGGAATGTGTTGTCTGCTCCTGCTGCCTGGATCTCCTCTCTGCCAACTCCTCCCTGGACCCTCTCCAATCTGACTTTCGCCCCCTTCACTCCACTGAAACTGCCCTTGCCAAGATCACCAATGATCTACTTGTCACTAAATCTAAGCACCTTTACTCCATTCTTGTCCTCCTTGACCTCTCTGCTGCCTTTGACACTGTTGACCACTCACTCCTACTGGACTCTGTTCGCTCCCTAGGCTTCTGCGGCTCTGTCCTTGGCTGGTTCTCCTCCTACCTCTCTGACCGCTCCTTTAATGTGTCCCTTCCCAATTCCAACTCCTCCTTCCTCCCCCTCTTGGTTAGGGTTCCCCAAGGCTCTGTCCTGGGCCCTCTCCTCTTCTCTATCTACACCCTGTCCCTTGGCAAACTCATTGCCTCCCA
>QEPC01012762.1:5182954-5199195 GCA_003113815.1 Sphenodon punctatus
GTCAGAAAGGTAGGAGGAGAACCAGTCAAGGACAGAGTCCTGGAATCCAAGGGAGTGGAGCGATTCAAGCAGGAGCGAGTGGTCAACAGTGTCAAAGGCAGCAGAGAGATCAAGGAGGACAAGAAGAGAGTAAAGGCGGTTGGATTTAGCCACAAGAAGATCGTTGGTGATCTTAGCCAGAGCGGTTTCAGTGGAGTGAAGGGGGCGGAAGCCAGATTGGAGGGGATCAAGGGTGGAGTTGGCAGAGAGGAGGTCAAGGCAACAGAAGTAGACAACCCGTTCAAGAAGCTTGGAAGCAAAAGGGAGGAGTGAGACAGGACGGTAATTAGAGGGTTCAGAGGGATCCAGAGTGGACTTTTTGAGGATGGGGGAGACTGTGGCGTGTTTAAAGGCAGAGGGGATGGAGCCGGTAGAGAGGGAAAGGTTGATGATGTGCAGGAGGGAAGGGTGACGGTGGGGGCAATGGAGGCCAAGAGGCTGGAAGGAATGGGGTCCAGGAGGCAAGTGGAGGGGTTGGAAGAGGAGAGCAGGGAGGAGTTTTCCTCAATTGAGGTGGGAGGGAAGGAGGACAGGAGAGAGGTGCGGGGAGGAGGGAGAGCTAAGACATTAAGTCTCTTAGCTCACCTTAATTAATGCCCTTTCCTTGTGCACATGATTGCTTACCTCTTTAATCAGGAGTTAAGTACCTCAGAAGGGAGCCACCCTAGCTTCACTTTAAACCAGGAGTCAGGAAACATTTTCCTTCCATGGCCACTTTGAAAATGAGTACAAGTTCCGAGGGCCTCACAGAAGTTGAGGGCAAGGGTGGTTAAGGAAGAGGTGAGTTCAGATCATGGATCTGTGCTATGGATCTGTTCCCTATCCTTGTGTGCCTGCCCTCACCACTGCTCCCTTCCCGAGTTCAGTTTTTCAGAACTAGGGGACAGGAACTGGATTCAGGGGCAAGATCCAGGAACTGTAAAGGGATCACATAAAAACTAGCTGTGGGCTGCATTTGGCCTGAGGTTCCCCATCCCTCCTGTAAGAACTGCTTTCATGTGAACTAAAGCAGAGTAAAGGCGTTCATGTGAACAAGCCCTGTTCTAACATATAACAAAGTGACGTCTAGACATTCTTTGCCCCCAGCAGGTCTAAAGAACAGGACAGGGAAAGTCATTCAAAGTGTCCTGCCCAGGAATGAGCAAGTTGCTCTAAACGCACAATTGCCTTCCGACACAGACAGCTTCTGTTCAAGTTACCTGGTTCCCCTGGCACACTGACCTCCAAGCACTCCTGCCAGATACACCAGGCCAACCCGATGCCCCTTGTGAACCATTTCTAAGGGGATCCCCAAAAATAGTTGCAGAACGAGGTTTCCTAAAATGTGTTCAACGCTGCAAAGCAAAACACAACAGGTATAAAAAAAAAATCAAAGAGCAAATTATGCTGAACAGCAGGGGGAATAAAATCAGCATTTTCTGTTTGAAACTGACCCAGCAACAATAAACTTAGTTCCTAAGTGTGGAAATAAATGGTGGGAGGGTGGGGGGAATCTATTCTGATGTAAGTTACAAATTTGCCCATCAGTGGCCCATAGTATCCTGTATTTCTATAGCTAAAGTCAACTACAGTAAATGATACATTCTGCCCGCTCAACATGACCACACCTTACTTTTTTAAGGCAGGATTGTGCTGTGGAGGGAGGGGACAGGAAAGGTGTGTGGCTTCAGAACAGACTCCGCCTCCTGCAGACAGCTCTGCTGGGGGAGAGGGGGAGGGAAGCGCTAGGCATGCAGGGGGCACTAAGGCATTGCAACCTCGTCTCATTTTCTGTTTGCCCCTCACACCTGAAGGCTTCCCCGACTTCTGCCTGTGGACTGGCGCGAAACAGAGGGCAGGCCACAGGCAATGCAAGTTTGGGGTGGGGGGGCCTTCCAGAGGCCAGATGGAGGGGCGCTGTGAGCCAAACGTCCCCCACCCCTCGCCCCACCCCTGTTGTAAAAGCAGATATAAGTTGGGTCACACATTTGATTCTGGAAGGATTCAGAATTTGAGTCCGAACAACATTGTACAGTGGAATTAGACCACGAATGAGAAATAGGTCTTGAGGGAAGAGATGGGATTAGAACATACAAGTAACTTCAAATGTCACACTATGCTATGCTACCTTGCTGGTTGCTACTCTCCTGCACTGATGGGTCAAGATACGAGAATAAACCCCCCACAATGGATCAGAGATGGTTTTGATAATTCAGCACATAACACTTATGCCATTACGGCCCTGAATGCCTGAGATGAGGGGCAGGCTTTACTGTGTTGCTGGATGTATCCTCCCGCAGGACCAGGCGCTCAAGTTCTGTAGGTTCCTTAGTGTCCAAGGCAGAGGCCTAGCTACCATGAAGTGAGGTGGCTCAATTGAGCCCAGGCCCTGGATCCTAGGGGACCCCTTTGCCAAGTGGCTTGAGCACTGCTAGGAAAATAAAATTTCAGAGGGAGGGCAGGGCCAACACTCTGTTCCACTCTGAAAATTTCAGAGGGAGGGCAGGGCCAACACTCTGTTCCACTCTGAAAATTTTCTAGCGGTGCTCAGACCAGTTGCAAGGGCCACACCAAGAAGGAAGCCTTCAGAGTGGGCAGGGGTGGAGGGAGTGCTGACCCCACTCCCAACCACTCATAAAATTTCCTTCCTGATGGGAAGCTTCCTTCCTGCTGCTCCAGAGGATGAGGGCTCACTGGGAGCCATAGCAGCGCCACCCCCATTGGGGGAGGGAGGCCAAGGCTGGCTGAGACCTGCCCCCTTAGGAGGACCATTGCTTAGGGAGACCCCTTTCCCTTAGGGGTCTAACGAGCCTGGGCCCACCTTGCTATGTTACTGTGCCAATGACACAATCTTCCACCATTAAATTCAATGGGAGTTTGGACATTGACTTCAGTGGATGGTGGANATGTTACTGGGCCAACGACACAATCTTCCACCATTAAATTCAATGGGAGTTTGGACATTGACTTCAGTGGATGGTGGACTGCACCTCAACTGTGGTTAGACAATATAGATTTAGCTGCAAAAAGTTCTCCTAACATTACTGATGTAGGCCTCAACTTTGGAGTCTCAGTTTCCTTTGACAAATCTCTCCTCGAGTCCAATGTTCTGTTACTTACCCAGCATGCACTAGCATATACGAAATGAATCTCCAGGCTTCTTCCCTCTTGTTAGGCCTATAAATAAAGGGGCTTTCCCAGATGCCTGTATCCAGAGTGATCCACTGTTCCTGGGGCTTCCAAACAGCATAATAAATGAAGACAGCCAGCTGGAAATGACAACAGGTTTAACCATTCATAACAGCACTCAAAACTGGAAGGTATTGCAGCATTTTCTCCAGTAATTCAAGTACTTCAAGCCTTCTATGTGTAATAGACAGGCATCAGCTTACAAGCATAATACAAAGCTTTGAACAGATCCTCAAAACAAGGAGGATTCTACCACCTTACGTTATTGTTAGAGCGGTATAAATATATGGTCTCTCAAGAGGCGAGTTGCAAAGTCAGGTCACCGGTCATGTAGAAACTAGAACACACCTTGTATTGTTTGTTTATTTAAATGGTTATCCTGTCCTAAGGCTCAGGGCAACTCGCGTCATCAAAAGATAAAATACAAAGTAAAATCCTCCTGGCCAAATAAATAGGCTCCAGAAAATGCTCAAACTAGGGCTTAGGTGAACCCTTCAGGGCCTGGAAGTTCCAGCCACAGCTGTGGAGCAGCCACTGAGAACGCCTCTTTGGATGCCCGGGTTGTATGGACCTGGACCAATGATGGCACTTGCAAGAGGTCTTAGAGGCCGGTGAGGAAGGCAATCCTTTAGATATGTGCAGTAGGTTTCAATGCAACTGACTGGGTTCAATGCAATCGATTGGTTTTGGGCAGGTTCACATAAAAAGCCTACAAGAGAATCAGGAACGGAACCCTCCGATTGCACCCTGTGCTTCCATTTCCTGTCCCTTCAATGCACTGAGGCCACAAGCCTGTACAGCAAGCAAGCAGGGGCTAAACTTTTAGCATGTACTGAAGTGCTCTGCTGAATTTTGGTTTCAATAGAGCAGATAAACTGTAAAGTAAATAGCATTTAAAACTGGCATACATATGCACAATGAGTCAGAATGAAGGGTGCAAAGGCAGTCACAATTCCAGCATTTCCTAATTTTGGGGGTGCTGGCTTTTGCAGCTTTACCATTCTTTTAATGTGGTTTTTTAATAAAAAACATTTTTTTTAAAAAAGAAGAGTGGGAACAATCGAAAGACTTTAAAATCAGGTCTGTTTCCTGGAAAACGGAAGAGCATTGGCAATCAGGATTCCTTTGCTCGCTTTCCAGGCAAAATTAAAGAGAAGGGGTAGAACAAAATCTACTGTACTGTGCGTACATAGTAGGCAATTTTCAGAGCTATAGAATCTATTGACAAATTCACAGTGGATTTTCGTGGATCTAGCAACGGGAAATTTTCTGAACTCACGGACATGCCCAGCTAGTTTTAGCTAATGAAGTCCTGGAACTGCTGCAAAAACAGTCAGAAGAAAATTGACATTGGCAAAACTACTATTTTGCATTATTTGCAATGGTTTGGGATGAACCATTTCTGCTTAAACTTTAAAAAAATATTCTACCCAAGTCAGAGGCCAAGCATGGTAAAGTAAATAATCAGTTTGCCAGACTTATAACAAACTTTGGAAAGGGATGATGGACTATGTTAGCATACTGCCTATGATGTGGGCTTATATAAGCATGCATATGGCAGGCACTTTAAAACAGAGTGAAGGTTACTTAAGTTTAAAATGTTACAAAGTTTGCTGTTGTTTTAATTTCATGGAAACATCAGTGCTGAGTGAAACACACTCAAACAGGAACAAATTGTAACTACCATTCAAGTGCAGGGACTAAGATGAGCCCGGCCCGTGGAGTCTCAGGGGGTGGGGTCCTTTTGCAAGTAGCCTGAGCACCTCTAGAACATTTTCAGAGTGGGTGGGGGAGGGTGCAGGGCCAACACTCTGCCCCCACCCACTCTGAACATTTTCTAGTGATGCGTCAGAATGCTTGCAGAGGGCCCTGCCAAGAGGTTTTCAGAGTGGGCAGAAGAGGTGGGGTACAGATCCTGTTCCCGAGCACTCTTAAAACTTCCTTCCTGACAGGGTTGCTGCCACTCTTGAGCGGAGGGAGGGGGACTCACTGAGAACCAGGGCAGTGCCACCACCCTTGCAGGAGCAGGCCACGGCTATCTGGGAGCCCCCTCGGGAGGGCCACTGCTTAGGGATTTGGCCTTAGGGCAGGCCCATAATTGGGACATGAGCCCAGGTCCACAACAGCCTTGCTACACCACTGCAAATTATGCGCTAACTGCAAAAGACTAAATTCTACTTTTCATAACCAAAACCAAATCTTCAGTTCTTCATCCTATAAAAGGAGCATTACATATGAGACCAACAGAAGCGTTTCAGAAATGTTATCCCCGAAGAGCTCCTACCTCAGCTACACTGATGAAAATGATGAACAAGGGAGGAGGGATACAATTAGCTCTTTCTAGGTATGTTCCCCTGGCATTCTCAGGAAGCATCCATTTGGAAATGGTTTCATGGATCTTGTCACAATTAGTGGTAGGTGCTCGACGGTTTCTTCCGTTGTTTTCTTTCTCATCCTCTTCTGCCTCATCAGCATTCTCACTGTTCATCCTCTCCAGCTCCATGGAGCTTGGAATTGGTTGGAAAAGTCAAGAACCTGCACAAGAATAATATATTGATACTGTATGCAATAGTATAACTGGGTTTAGAAAAAAAAACCTGGAGAAACTCCTGGAGGATAGGCTCATGAATAGGTATTAGCCCGGATGGTCAGGAGTACAATTGTAGGCTCAGGGTGTCCCTGAATCTCTGACCACTGGAAACCAGGAATGCATGCTAGATAACACACCATTTTAAAACTGATATTTTATTTTATTTTTACACTTTTTCTGAAACATCAGGTTCTAGTCATTGTTGGAGACAGAATACTGAGCTACAGGAACCATTGGTCCAATTCAGGGAATTCGTAGTTTTTTTAAAAACCTGGCCTTTGGTCTGCAACTTTCCCCCAAAGTTCAGTAACAGCTCTCTGCCAAATCACAAACTGCCCTGTGCCCTCTGCTGTTGAAGCACTGCCTCCCCCCCCACACACACACACACACACACACACACAAAGAGGCACAGATGTTTGCAGGGGGTGGGGGAGAGCATGAGAAGGACCCCATCTGGCAAGCACCTAGCTCCACATTCTCACTAAATTACATGAATCTCCAAAATAATTGGGTGGCAAGGGGGGGGGGGGAGCATCAAAGAACAAGGGGAAGAGAGAGAGGGACATAGTAGAAGGGTGGTAACAGGGAGAGGAAGAGAGAGCAAGATGAAGGGTTCAACAATAACAGACAAGTGGAAAGGTGAGCTTGATTCAAAAGTTTGGGAACCACTCAAATTCAAAAGCTCGATTCAAAGTTTGAGAATGACTGCCCTATTGTCTCTGTGCATCGCCTTAACAAAGGGCTGGATGACTCTCTAACCAGGTGTGGCCAACCTCCCAACCCTGCATCCGGAGTTCCATCCACATCCATTTCTGGGGCTGGGGAAAATAGGGGCCCAAACTTGCCATTCTAACGGTATAACTGCATCTTCAAGCTGGCTTGATGATGCCCCTTATTAGTCCAACCCTACCCAGCTTGTATGGTCCACTAGATACTAGTCCCAGCTGAGGCAAAGACTGCAAGCATTTAGCACCATGGCACACTCACTTCTGACAACTTTCCTACAGGTCTTAGATCTGCCAGCTCAGATCATCCCTTGATGGTTTTTCAAATGCGCTTTGTATCTTTCTTTCCTCTGAAATGAAAATACAAGGACCGTTTGGATAGCAGGGAACCATTAACTGAAAATCTGCTCAATTTTTAAAAAGCTAAATGTATTTTCTGCTATTACACCTGCCCCTAAATTTCCCTGCCAAATTTGTACTTTTACTGCCACAAAACATTTCCAGCCTAGATTGGCTTGGGAATGACATACACAAGTGTGGAAAACCAGTGAAAAACAGTCTGTAGACCAGATGCTGTCAGAGCCCCTACACAAGCTTGCAAAAAAAGGAGGAGACTCATCTATCAGGTACAGAGATCTTACGTGTCACTTGTCATAGCTGTCATAAAAAGAAATCATACAAGTGGTATTTCAATTACAGCATCCCCTTGGATTTAGCTCTATCTCAAAGTAACTTGCTGACTTAAATGGTTTCATGTAATATTTTATAGGCACATTCCCCAGCTCTAATAGATTTTGTAATTTTTTTATGCCCTTCATAAAATAAAAAACAGATTCACACAGAAATAATCATTTTTTCTATTATTAAATACAAGCCACAGAAATACGACTGGAGGGGGGGGGGGATCATTAATCATGCTTCATCTCTGGCCAAATCCAGGGACTTCCTCCCACTGAGCTACAAGAAAAGATGCATCTGAAACACAGTTGCTGAACGATTCCCCTTTACCAAAGGCTCTAGCTAGGAACATCCTTATCTTACCTCTGTTCCAGAAGATGGCAGTAATTTATACACAATCCTAGAGGTTCTATTTCAGTGGTGACTGGAATCGAATGACAGCTGCAATCAGTGCTCAAATGCTCCTAAAACAATTCCGCTCAGACTACTGCCCAGTCCAACTTGGCTTGGCTGGTGGGTTATGACGGGCGGTAACAGACACAGAGTGGAAAGCGCAGGATAGTTTTAAATTTGTTCTCCCCCCACGGATGGAATGACAGTGGTTCTCTTAACCCCCTCCATGTTCTTTGATGTTTCCATTTTAGAAACCATTGGTTCTGCGGCCAAAAGGGACCAAAACCAAATTGTGGGAACAAGAAAGGGCTAAACAGCCTCTCCGCCCATTTCTTTCCCCCTAAACCAACATTAACTCCGCTAGGCTGCACTTGTGGTTACAGCCTTCTCCTCTAACTGCTAGATACCAGAAAGCTCCCAAAACAGGCTTTAAGTAGGGCCAGCTGAATCTGTGGATGCTGCTGGCACTCAAAAACAAAAGCAATGTGCAGAGCCACTGAGTCTTCTTTAGGACATGGCAGGCAGTTGTCAAGACAACTCCACAGACCTCACAGCAACTCTCCTTGGCTTCCCTAAGCATTTTTGCCTGCCTGATCCCCCAGTTGGAGACAAATATAATCTCCAGGGACCAACAAAGCCATGCCAGGTAGATCAAGTAGCAGTTGGGATGGTGACCCCATGGGAGTAACTGGGCTAAAATCTGGGAAAGGGGGGGGGGGGGCTCACATTATGACTCGCATATGCCCTGACCCCATATCCCTAGAATTATAGGGTGTGGGGGAAATTTGCAGGGGTGCACCCCCTGCTATAATGATTCCCAGGACTAGGAATAAACTTAATGGGAGTGGGGGAGAGACCTCGTTTAGGATTTTCCACTACCCACGTTACTAAACGGTTAGAGCTGGAATAAAAAAGGGGGGGGTCATTACATTTTGCCCCCTCTCCCTAAAATTTGCAAACCCTTACGCCTGTGCAGTGTATCCATATCCATGGCACAGATTGCCCCCTCCCTGCTGCAGGAACAAGGGTAGGTGAGAGGCAGCTCACAAGAAGCCAAGGTCCTCCTGCCTTGCGGGGGCCGAGAGAGGAAAGAAGAACAGCCAGCCCCCGGCTCCGTCAGACCTGCCCACACCGGGCAGCGAGCAAGGCAGCTTCCCAAGAGGGGGCCAGAGCTACAGGGGGCGCCGGCCGCGGGGAACCCGGCACGCCCTCTCCTCCACCCTCGGCTCCTCGATCCTACCTGGGCCGGCGGCAGCTCCCAATTCTCAGCTTCCGCCTCCCAGCCTGCCCGGGCAGCCTCAGGAAGAGGGAGCGGCATCCCGGGCCGGGGAGGAGGAGGAGAACCCGAGACTACGACCGCCCCCAGGCTCGGGTACCACCAGACAGAGATCCAGGACGGGCGGCTCCAGCTCCCCCCCGGAGCTTGGGGACGCTCGGGGATAGATGCGTCCCCTCTGTTCCCAAGGGGGGGGGGGCCTTGCAGCCCCTTCCAAAATCCTATGCTTCCGTGACACAATCAGGGTCTCTCGTTGGGGGGGGAACCTAAAAGGACATTTTCCTTTGGGGGGTCACAACTAGGAGGAGGGTAATAGACAGAGGAGAGAATGGGGGGACACAGGCCACCCCAGGATAGCCTCCCTTCCCACACACATCCAAAGCTTAAATAGCGGCAGCTGCACCTTGGGAAACCCCACCCCACCCCACATCCTTCCCTCTGCAAGGATGAGGAAGCTAAAGGTGTTGGGGTGCAGTGGGGGTTTCCCCCCCAGTACTTAAGGAAGCAGGAGTGTAGGGGGCCTCCTGTGCTCTGTGGCTGCCACTTGCTGAACCCCGGGGGTGGAGGAACCGGGGACAAAAGGAGCTTCCTTTCTTAGTTATCACAGGGCCTAGGCAGGCAGGACACCCCATCCTTCCTTCCAAGGTCTCATGAGGCCCAAGGAGAAGCAGACTGAGAAAGGGTCAAAAGTCATTCGGGAAAGGAGGTGAGGGGGTGAACAGGCAGAGATGGGCAACTGGAGGAATCAGATGATCTCCAGTCATAATGTCAGAGCCATGGCAGTTTTGCACATTTGGCAACTCAATGCAGGAAACAACAAACTCAATTGTTTAAGTTGATTTATTTTACATCATTGTACAGGGTGTTTTTCTGAGGTTCTATAGAAAGGTTCTCTTCTCTCCCTTCCCCCCCCCCCCCTGCTTTTTATCTCTATTGTGTGTGTCTGTTTTAGGGGGTCTTGTTAATTTTATATTGATTACCTGATTTTTATAGATCTAATGCGTGCATACTTAGATGGCTTTGTTAATTCCATATCTGCTGTTCCATTGTATGGATCTACTTTCCCATGAAAGGCATTTCCCACGCCCTTAAATAAAATTCATTCATTCGTGTTGTTGGATGAGGCGGTTGTGTAAAGGGGGTGCAGAGAGAAGTTTGAGGAGGGTGAGGGGATGAAGGCTAGTGGGGAAGCATTCTGCATTGGAGGGAAGAGGCTGAATTGCAAAGACCGTGACCCCACCTCCACCCCCCCACGCGGCGGACCGGTCTGCTGGCATGGCTGACTGCCCCGGTTCATACAAGCAGGGGCTCCGTGGCTGCCCGTTGCCATTGAGCTATTTGGCTTGCCCTGCTTGATGCACTCTGGATTTCCCAGCAGTGCTCCGTGTCTGGCCATGAGTGGCTCACCAGAGTGCGCATTCCCCCACACCGCCTTTAGACACCCTCTGTGTCTTCATTGCTCTCTTCTGAGCCCCTTTTCAGCTTGTCACTCTCTGTTCATTTGTGATTACCTTGAGGAAAACGGAGTGATTACCAGGAACCAACATGGAATTTGGTTAAGGACAAATCATGCCAGACCAACCTAGTTTCCTTCTTTGACAGGGTAACTAGTTTAGTAGACAAGGGGAATGTCTACTTTTGTACTATGTATTATGTATACGTATATATATGTACATGTATGTGTTAAAAACCTAAGGTTAAACAATAAATATAACTTGACTTGAAATATAACTTGACTTGGAATGTCTACTAATATATCTCAGGTTCAGTTAGGCTTTTGACACAATCCAAAGCTGGAGAAATTACCATAATCGACTGAAAAGCCACACTCAAAGAATAACGAATGGATTGGTATGAAGTGGGAGTTCCCATAAATGGGTTTTGTCTTGAGGCCAGTCCTCTTCAGCGTTTTCATTAATGGGAAACAGATGTGACAGTGGCCCACTGTGGCCCAGGACCCACCAGCACATCTGTTTATGCCTCCAGATGTTCCCCTGGGGACTGCCTTGGCTGGAGAGTCATCCCGCCCCCCGCCCCGCCCGAATAGGGCAGGGAGTTAAACAAGCGTGCGGACGGCCAGTCCCACCCATGCCCAGCTCCCCGCTCTCCACCATGACGGACAGCCATGGTGTTCCCTGCCCCGAGCTGGGTATGGCGGGGCTGAACACACGTGTTGGCCCATGCGGGCAATCCCTCGCCCCAGACTGCATCCTCGGAGATCTTCCAGACGCAACCCAGGCTAGCCAACTACCTGCCCCAGGGCAGTCTTGGGCTAACATCTGACAGCCCGTTAACAGATGTGTCAGTGAATCCTGGGCCAAAGGGGGCCAATGTCATGTCCGTTTTTACCATCCGAGGACACAGCCCAAGCTAAGGGTATTTAATGATTATACTCTTCTTCATCCTCCACCGCCACCACCTGTTTCTATCTGCAATGACAGCATCACACATTAGAATGTGAAGGCCACCTCTTGCTTTTATTTATTTTATTTTATTTTTAAAATTTGTTACCCCGCCCCTCCTGCCACAGCAGGGAGCTTTCCCATTCATCTATCTGTGCCGTCACAGTTACACAACACCACTTAGGCACACACAACCACAACCCTGAACACACATGCACATCTACCCACACAAAACCCAGAAGCCACACACAACAACAGTTCTTCATAACCACATCCCCGTCCTTCCAGAACACCATACTTGCAAACATACACATTTATTTATTTATTCTAAAATTTATATGCCGCCCCCTCCTGCCCCAGGCATCTCGGGGCAGCTCACAGCATTTTAAAACATTTAAAGCATTGCAGGAGGGGGCGGGATATAAGTTTGAAAAAATAAAATAAAATAAAATAAATAAAATAAATAAATAAAACAAACAATTATAAAACTACAATTAAAACAATATAAAACCCATCTCCCCCCCTCACCCCCCACCCCTTGAGTAATAGAATAAGTTGCAAAGGGAGATTGTGGGATCTCCTTCCTTAATGCTTTCAAGAACCATCTAAAGAAGCATCTGTCTGCGATGCTTAGGCAGAAGGTATCCTGACTTGGAGAAGGGGCTTGGACTAGGTGATACTTGAGAGGCCTTACAATCCTACAGTTCTATGGGTGTCTTTAGATCGCCCCCAGACCTGCTCCAGAGGTGTCCAGCCCCACCACCTCCCCCCATGTGCAGCCTCACCTGCGCCAGGTTTACACAGATCCGGCAGCTGCCGGAGCCTGCAGTCCACCCACACGGAGCCTCCCTCCCCCACCCCATCATAGAGCTGTAGGCATATCACCCACCACTCTAGATTGCCACCCGCAGCTCTATGCCGTTTCCCAGGGCAACCCCCAGCCAGGAGCAGAGCTGCAGTGGCCGTCTGTGAGTAGACCCACCCACCGTAACTCCCCCTGCAGCCAGTGCCCCAAGTTTAGGTAGCCCGCTCTGCTGATGGTGCTCCAGAAGGTTCTGGAGCACTGCTAGTGGGGCTGAAGCAGATCAGGTGCCACCTGCTCCGCTTCTGCTCCGCCTGCACATCTGGTGACCCACCTTTAGACAGACGGGGCCGCCTGGGTGTGAGGCGAAGCAGAGCCGTGATGGGTGCTGTCCGTCGAAAAGTATAGAAATTAACCTGTTCATATCATAGGTGGGGATGATCTTTTGCTGTTGCACATCCATCAGAAAAGCCCTCAAATGGCTGCCTGATAAACAGAAGACTTCAGTCTCTGAAGCTATGTAAGACCTGCCAGCAATACTGCTGTGCCCTTCAGTCTACCGTTTTCTATAGCCTTCCCTGGGAAAATGAATAATATACACTGTTGCATGCAGAATGCAACTATGGTGTAGTACCCCAAAGCATTTATTTTGAAGACAAGGTGTCTCGAACAATCATCTTGAAGAATCATCCAGAAGCCAGAAAATGATTTTTCAGGAGTTGCTGTGCACTTTGGAATGTGTTTAGTAGATATATGGAACTTCTGCACGAGCAGACATTATTATTATTATTATTATTATTTTATTAACAAACATTTATATAGCGCCAGCAGTGTACCTGGCACTTTACAAAGTAACAAACAGAGCAGAGCGAAAGAGGTGAGTTTTAAGGAGAGATTTGAAGGTATGAAGGGAGGGGGCAAGGCAGATGTGGACAGCCTCCGGGAGGGAGTTCCAGGCATGGGGGGCAGCAAGTGAGAAGAGACGAAGGTGCTTAGGGGAGCAGGGAAGGTGTGGAAGGGTGAGAGAAGGGACAGAGAAGGAGCGAAGTGCACGGGCTGGAGTATGGAGAGAGATAAGCACAGAGAGGTATGGGGGAGCGAGGTTAAGGGGGAGCAGGTAGGGGGGAGGTAGGGGGGAGCAGAGTGGGTAGGGGGGAGACATCCTCCAAACATGAGAAGGGTGGTCCAGAAGAAGGTGCTGGGGGAATTCTGCCTTATTCACCACCTTTCCGAACCCAAGGGAGGATTGGTGAACAACACTATTTCCTGCAATTTATGTTTTGTGCATAACCTGCAGGCAAGTGATCACATCTGGGATAACTCTCCCCCAGCCAGCATAGAAAGCAGCACCCTCTCCCCCACCCACCCCCGGGGGGGGGCAGCAACAAAAGGGTGCTGGCCGTTTTGTGGCCATTGTGAGGACGGAGTGAGGCCCACGAGGACCCAGCGCCAGCAACGACAGCAGTGCAACACTGCCTCTTCCGGTCATCGCTCACACCGCCACTGGCCTTTGCTCAGACTCTCCTGCACCATCCACAGGCCTGGTTATCCCCTCTGCTGCTGCGATTACCGACCACTGGAATGCCTCCCCTTCTCTACCCCACTCCCTCACCGTCCATCTCTCCTCTCCTTCTCCCACTGCTGCTGTCTCCCCTGATTCTCCCTCTCCCTCCACCAACACTCTCCAACCTCGCCGCCCCTTATTCTCCCCCTTGCCTGTTCCCCCTCCTCCCCTTCACCCCCCCTTCACCATTCCCTGCAAGCCCCTCCTCCCCACCACAGTCCCTGCAAGCCCCATCGCACCACATCCCCCAACCTCATCCACATTCCCTGCCTTCCCCCTGATCAACTCCCCTTCTCCTGCTCCCTCTGGAACTGCCACTCTTCCATTAACAAAGCCACCTTAATTCATGACCTCTTCCTCTCTCACCACCTCCAACTCCTTGCACTTACTGAAACCTGGATCTCTCCCTCTGACTCTGTCACCCCTGCCACCCTCTCCTCTGGAGGCCTTTCCTTCTCTCACCGGTCCCGCCCAGTGTCCCGCCTTCGTGTCACTGTCATCTACCCCACCCCACCCCCTGGCCCCCTTTCCTCCTTTCTCCTGGACTTTGAATCCTGGCTTACCTTCTTCCTTTCTGATGATACCCCCGCTCTCATTCATCGACGGCGACGTGTGGGAGCCAGGGGCGCTTAGCTGAGCAGAGGCAGATGGTGGCAGCCCTTTTAACACCCCCCCCCCCAATCCACCAGGACAGTGCTGGTATGTGGTGGAGGGGATGGGGGGGCCCGTTTCAGAGACCAGAGGGCCGTGGAACTTTTTCTCCTCTCCCCCCCGCCACCCTTGCGGAGGCAGGACTCAACAATGACAACTTTCGGGCCACTCCCCATAACACTGGGAGTGGTCGGAGGCCATGCCGAAGGCACGTGCTGGAAGCACGTGTCGAAGGGGCACGTTCAAAGGAGCCGTGCCCCTTCAGGTAGGTCATGAGGTTGAGGTGGGAGATTGTGGGGGGGGGGTTGTATTGTTTGGGGGGGTAATGCTGCTGTCTGATTATGTTGATGGTGTACCAGACTCCCCTCGGTGAGAGAGGGGTGGAGTTCGGTAATTATCCCCTGGTGGCAGCAGGGGGTAGATAGATGGATTAATGGTGGGGCCAACTGCCTGAATGTAGGAGTTGGTGGATGGAGATCATCAGTTGGGGTTGGGGGAGGTAATTGCTATATGTTATTCTTGTGATATATTATTAATTGTATTATTTTGCTTTGCTGGGTCCCCTGCGTGGGATAGAAACCTGGAAATGTATTTTGTGTATTGTGATATTGTGAGCCGCCTCGAGTCGTTTACGAGAGAGTGCGGGGTATAAATTAAAATGTTATTATTATTATAATGTTATATTCTTAGTGACTTCAACATCCATGTTGACGCACCTTCCCAGCCCTCTATCTCCCGCTTTCTCTCCCTATCCTCCTCCTTTGATCTCTGTCTCTGGACTGATTCCCCCACCCACATCGGTGGCCACTCTCTGGATCTCATCTTCTCCAAAAACTGTCCTCTTGCTGACCTCTTCTTTGACCTTTGTCCCATATCCGACCATTACCTCACTTCCTTCAACCTCTCCCATCAACCCCCATCTTCGTCCCCGGCTCCACGCCCCTTCCATGATTTGCAGGCTATTAACCCTTTGGACTTTGCTTCCTCCCTCTTCCCTTTCCTTCCTCCTGTCTTCTCCTCCTCTTCCGCTGACACTGCCATCTCTTCGTTCAACGCCTCTCTCACCAGGACCCTCGTGTCTCTTGCCCCCCTCTCCTCCCACCCCGCTTGGCCCTGAAACCCCCGTCCTTGACTCACCCCTACTATCCGCTACCTCCACTCCTGCACCCGGGCTGCTGAACGCCTCTGGCACAAATCCCGCTCCCACCCTGACTTCCTCCACTATAAATTCTCCCTCCTCCCTCTCTTCCACTATCTCCCTGGCGAGGCAACACTACTATGCCTCCCGGGTTGAATCCTACTCTCGTGACCCCCGCCGCCTCTTCTCAAGCCCCCCTCCCACTCCGCCCTCTTCCCTTTCTGCTCAGGATCTCGCGTCATTCTTCACCTCAAAGATTGACATGATCCACCAGGACATTGCTTCCCACCCGTCTCCTCTCCCCACTCCCTCACCGCCCCCTCCCCCTCTCTTCCTTCCCTTCCCTCCTGCCTCCCTTGAGGAAATCTCCTCTTTGCTCTCTTCCTCCAACCCCTCCACCTGCCCTCCTTTCCTTTAAACCTTACATCAACTCTGTTGCCAAGTCCTGTCACTTTGCACTCCATAACATTGCTCGGATTCGCCCCTTTCTCTCTGTCTCCTCAGCCAAAACCCTTGTTCACACCATGGTCATTTCTCGCCTTGACTACTGCAACCTCCTCCTTGCTGGCCTCCCCCACTCTCACCTGTCCCCCCTTATCTCCATCCAAAACTCTGCTGCTAGGGTCATCCACTCAGCCTGTCACTTCAACCACGTGCAGCCTCTCCTCGCTTCACTGGCTCCCCCTTCCAGAACGCATCCTTCACAAACTCCTGGTGTTCACGTACAAATCCCTTCACAACCTGGCTCCCCCTTACCTCTCAGCCCTAGTCTCCTTACACACTCCTGCACGCACTCTTCGCTCCTCCTCTGCCCC
>QEPC01012762.1:5218816-5239167 GCA_003113815.1 Sphenodon punctatus
GATGCAGATAGACATGTCACCCCTCTAGCCATCCATATCTCTATGGTATCCCACAGTTTTTCCAGCAATCTCTGCTTGGCACACTGAATTTAAAATCCACCATGCCAAGGTGAAGACCCCTCCATTTTGCAAGGTGACTGCTGTATCTGTTGGTGTCACTGTACTCCCAGAAATCAGAGCAGAAGAGGATGCTGAAATCTGGTTGCGCTGCACCATAGGATTTTGCAGCCTTCCTTGTGACTCCTAATCTGGATTAACCTGTTTGCACTGCAAATCAGGATTAATTCTTATTCCTGATTAAAAAAAACAAAAAAATAGTAGGTCCTAGTGTTCCAGGGGCAGTCCTAAGAGCCGAGACTGGTATTTCTTCAGTGCAAGCCCTTGTCAGGCTGGTTTTTGTAAGATACTGGTCGAGGTTGCTTCAACAGGAAGAGAAAGCTCTGGTAGTGGGCTGCCTCAAGGAAACGCTAATATATTCAGGCCCCAGGGGTTATCCTTGGATAATTTATCTGGGGCAGCTGATCAGCAAGTTGGGTTTTTCATTTAACTACTTTGGAAAAGTACTTTGGAACTACTAGGGGAAAAGTCTGTCAGCAGTAAAATCAGAAATATGTAGGAGGATTAGGGATGTAGACCAAGAAGATATCCATCAAAAGAACATGGAAGGTAGCTCCGTGGTTAAGCCAAATCAAATTGATACATTCCTTTGAGTCCTACTTGGATCAGCTAAGAAACCCAAAAATACGGCAGGCATATACTTATCTCCATTTTCAGCTAGTCCGGACGGCAGTTACAGAGGGCAGATTACAACGTACTCCGTATTCACGGAGACTCTGTAACTGATCTATGGGTGAGATTGGGAATACTGAACATTTCATCTTGAGGTGCCCCTTGTTTGATGAACTGCGAGCAGCATGGCTAACTCCCTTGCTGGTTGGGCGATCCTCTCGTGGTGCTGAGGGGACTTACCTCTATTTACTCACCCAAACCCAGGAGGCGGCGGTTAAGGCCTTGGCCTCCTATACTTTTTTGGCATCTAAGAGGGGCCATACATTACGATATAACCAAATTGGTCAGGGGCCCTTGTTCCATTTATTTTATGCCACTTCTTGATAAACTGCTAAAGATAGTTGGTACCTAAAATTGAAGACTGCATTGATGGTTATTTTTAATCGTGCCATTAGTAAGTGGCATGTACAAGTTTTATTATTTAGTGATTGGTTTCACCCTAGGGGCCAAGCTTTCCTTGTGGAAGAGTAAGGTAAAACGGGGAACCTATTTATAGGTATTGTATATGTTCCAAATGTTAGATATGCCGATTGGCTTTGGAAATGGCCAGGAGCTAGGGCAAAACAGCAATTAACATCAAATATTGAAATATTGAATACCAATCTAGCGGGGGTCATGTCCATCAGAGGAGATTGTGGATTAGGATGCTCTGCTTATATTATTAAGAAGTAGCAAATAAAAAAAGAATACGCGTTATGTATGCGCAGCGTGGATACATGAGCTGATTGACAAAAGCAACTGCATTTTAAATGTGTCATACTGTATGTTGTTGTATTGCATTTTATTGTAATTTTTCTTTTAAAATTCTGTGGCAATGGCGAGAGCCTGCCGTAATAAACAAACAAACAAGATTAAAAATGATTGTGTAAACAGTTACTCCTGAATAATAACCCCGAATTAATGGATCTGGATTAAAAGATAATTCAGACTGTGTTCGTGTAAAAACAGCCTTAGTTTCTTGTCATTCCATCATCCCTTCATTGTCCTCTCAAGTGCTTTTCCTGGGAGGCAGTTGGGAAAGAGATGCCTGAGGCGTGAATACTGGTCTTTGTCCCTCTCTCTCTCTCTTCTGAAAGAGAGACTTTGAGCCCCTGAAAGAGGGGCAGTGGGATTCAGCACCCGAAGAGGGACTGTGCTGCCTAAATAGGGACTGGTAGGAGGTGTACTCTATGTCCTGCATAAATTCTTATTTCTAGTTTACTCAGGGGTCCCATGAGTTGGCGGCTCCCTCCAGAATCACCAGGAGCTCTCCAGGGGCCTGAACTCCCCAAGTCTGAGATTCTCTGGGCCCATAATTTTACACCAGTGTTGCTCATGTTCATGCTGTCATTTCAAGTTTATTTGTGGACCCCATGTATTGTGTCCCTGTGAGTCTCCACCCCCTACATCGGGCCCTGTGCAGCCTCGTCCTTCACTATTCTGGATCCAGCCCTGGCTCTGCTTCTTGCTTCCCTTACTTACACCTCCACAGTCCCAGGCATAAACTCCTCCGCCTCTTGGTTCCATTTCCCAGGAAGTCTTGTGAAACTTCCCTAGAAACAAAAGGTGCAGCCTCACGACCTGCAGGGCCCCAATCCCTGCACAGCCCCCTGGTGGGCAAACGCAGCTGCTACACTGAGAGGCCAGCATGGGAAGCTGGGCAGATAAGACTATCCCTTTGGGGCAACTGGGCCACTGCCGGAGATCCCAAGGTCAGGGAGGCCCTGCCTCGCCTCCCTGACCCAACCAAGTGCCCGCCCTGGCCATGACGTGGCAGCACATGACAGGTGACAGCACCCACTGCTCAAAGCCCCACCGCGGAGCAGTAGGCACCAATTCCTTGGGCAGCCTTACCCTATATGGGGAAAGGCTACTACGCGATGCGTTCTCAGACTTTTCCTGAGGATACAGCGCATAGCAGCCAGCTGCTCACCCTGCCCCGGAGATCGGAGGGGGGACATCTGGCAGCAGCCAGTCACACGGTGCACAGCATCACATGGCCCAGCTGCCCAGACTGGGTCAAGGCTACCCAAGGTGTGGTAGCCTTCCCAGAGCGTGTGGCTGCACCCAAAATCCATCCTGGGGGCCCAGCAAACACAACTGTTACACTGCTTGCCTGCCTCTCTCACTTCTCATGGCCTGACTTCTCCCATGCAGGTAAGGCTAGTCACAGTGCAACAAGCCTTCCCAGTACTGGAGGAATCACTCTGATGGGTAGGTTCCCTCAGGGGCTCACAGCCTTCTTCTCCCCTACCTAGTCTTGTTGTCATTGCTGTCCTCCACCCAGTCTTCCCCTCCTCCACCACTCCACCACAGACTGTCATAACACCACGGCTGTTAGCATTCTTTCACCTTGACAGTTCAGAACCAGCACTGGCAGAGTCACCCTGAACCTTCAGGTAGAGCCGGTCTTTAAAAAAAAAAAAAAGAAGAAGAAGAACTAGTTTCGGCTAACCCAGCCCAGGACAATTGATTTTTTTGTTTGTTTGTTCTTTATCAAGATAAACTTTACTGTCACAGCAAATCCTGTACACATTCCTAAAAAGAAGGCTCCTGTCACCTTCCCTCCATGCTGCCCTTAGCAAAACACTCATTAGCCTCCTAGTTCCTGCTCCCCCCCCCCCCCCCCTTTCTTTTTTTTTGGCCTGAGTATGAATTTATTACAGCAAGTGAGAGTAGGGCAAGGGCAGCAGCTTCAGTTGGAGCTATTGAGCATGCTCAGCCCTCTCCAACTCTGCAGTTACTATACTCTTTCCTGATTTTTCTCAGTAAAAAAAAATTCTACTCTGTCCATATTTTAGCCTGACCGAGCTGTATCGTGTTCCCCTGCCCAATATCTGCCCTTCCTTCCCTGCTGCAACAGATCTCTCCTGCCCACGTTTTGAATGGGTGTAGTAAGAAATTTATCACAGCAACTGAGCCCAAAATAAGGGACGGTGGCTTCAGCAGCTACTACTGAGCATGCTCGGTATTGGTAAGCTATGAATTTCGCATGGGAAGCAAAGTTTCTAAAAGTTATGGAAAGGTATTGTTGTACATTGGTCATTTCAGCCCGCCGCACTGATCTACACCAGCGCCAAACGTTCAAAGTCAAAATTAGGAAGTGAGCGCATGGCTCGAGTTGTAGTTCCGCTCCGCACTAAGTGCTGCTGCTCATGACAGAACTACAGCTTCCAGTATGCCCTGTTTCAAGGGGTGGCGCTCTCTCGTTCTCTAACGTCTGATATTGAACAAAGGAAGTGACCGCAAGGCCTGCTGGGAGCTGTAGTTCTGGCCTCTTCCCATGCCTGCACCGCTGTCTTTGACAGAGAGAACACCACATCCGAATATTCCTTGTTAGGCGTTTTAACCCAGAATATGGCTGTAGGGCATACTGGGTGCTGGCCTCCCTGCATGCTAGCACCAGTGCCAGAACTACACTTCCCAGTATGCCATGTGTCTCAGAAGTGTGCAGTGCAGTTGAGGTAGCAGTGTCTTTTCATCGTGAAGCTGAACAAGTAAGACCCTCTCGGAGGCTGGAGCTGTCGTTCTAGTCTCACTGCAAGCCTGCACAATTTCTTGTGACACAGGACTCCACATGCCAGCATGCTCTGACACTCAGAAAGCTGGGCTCAAGCAGGAGTACTTGCTCATTGCTAGAGCCTGAAGGCATATAGCAGAATCAGGAAATGGCCGCTGGGAGCTGTAGTTCTATTTCTTTGCTTGCCCACAGTACTGTCTGTGACAGAAATACAGCTCCCAGTATTCCCTGGTTTGGGTGGGACTTGGGTAACAGGGCTACTCATTGGTCTGAAGCTGAACAAGGATGCAATCTCAGATCCTACTGGGAATTGTAGTTCTGGCCTCTATCCATATCAGCAGTCAACATCACTAGTGCCTGCTACATACTACACTCTTCCCCTTTGTATTGCTTATCTCCCCCTGTTCTCACCTTCTGTTACTATGGTTCATTACACAATATATAGCCACTTTGAGTACTTTACTCAAATCTTCAGTTCTGACTCCTACTTGCCTGAGGAAGGACACTGCGAGGTCCAAAATCTTGCACATTTCCACCAACAATAGTTGGTCCAATAAAAAATATCATTCAAACTACTTTGTCATCACCGCTATGATGCACCCTGCAGAATGCCTGGCACCTCAGGGAGCAAGGTTCAAGTCAATTTAAAATCAGTCAAACCCTGTTAAACGCATTTTTAAACAGTCAAACTCAGTTTATTTAGGAGTTGGCTGTCGCCACCCCCAGATCCTACTGAGAGCTGCCTCCAATGGAGGGGGAGGGGCATGCCCTATTGTAGGCACTGTGCCAAACATCCAGTTGTGGATGGGGACCCCATGAGCCTCCACTGTGGCAGTGGGAGAATTTGAGGTGTCTCATGAAGTTCCAGAACTGTGGAAGGGTGGTCTAAAGCATTTTCTTTGACTTTACAGAGGGGAATGAATAATGTGCTGGTATGGGTGTGCATGTCGTTTTCGTTATTATGATAATGAAAATTGTTGTTTTTGTTATTACAATAACGAAAACAACAACCGAGAATAATGATAACAAAAATGACAACTGAGAATACCGATAACCGTACAGTATCAATAATTATATCAATAACAATATCGATATCAATAATAATGAGAAATGAAAATGACAATGTCGTTATCGTTCTCATTTTTTTTTTTTTTGTTTGTTGGTTTTTGTTGGTAAATTTTTTTTGGGGAGGAGGGAGCAGACATCTCAGAGTCTTAACAGGCTTGAAGTCTTGAACTGTGCCTGTGTTGGGAGGGGTCGAGCAGCTCAGCAGTATCTGATGGATGTATTGCTGGCCAATGAGCAGCGCAAGCAGGCCCCAGCAGTCTCATGGCACCCTGTGATTGCTCAATGCCTGCTGCCTCCCACAACCAATCGGGGGTTCTGGGGGAGGGCACTGCAACCCTTTATAACGGGAGGGCCAGGTTTTTTCTCTCTGTTCTGTGAAAGCTCTGCTTGTCAGATTGCATCTACAGAACTGTGGTGCTTGCACACAAAAAAGCCTCCCTAGTCCTCATTGTATTACCAATACCTTTCCTTCCTCATACCCTACATTTTACCTTCTACCTTTCCTTGTCCTTCTCCCCACTGTACATTATATATAGATAGGTCATATAGATTAGATATAGATATATATTCTAGATATATAGATTAGATTAGAATAGTTATATAGATAATTGATTAGATAATCCTTTTCCTTTTCTCGTCCCCTGTCTCCCTTAGATTTAGATAGATATTCGTTGTGCACGGGAATCGGTAACGATACCGATACCAAAAATAAAATCTTCATTTGAAACAGTACCGATAATGAATATCGATAACAATAATGATACCGATACCAATACTGATAATACCGATAACAAAAACAATAACGAAAATGACATTGTCATTAATAACGATAACGAAAATGACATTTTTGAAAAAACAAAAATGGCATGGGGGCCTGGTGCACACCCCTATGTGCTGGCAATTTCGGGTGTGAGGCAATCCAGCTCCTGCCAAACTGGTTACTGGGGTGGTAGAGTCTTAGCACTACCAGCTCCCTAGCAAAGTCAAAAAACACAAAATTACAGCTTTTCAGATTAGGGTACAGAGAGAGTCTCAAAGTTGTTGGGCCGGACTACCCAATATGGGCCCACTGACCCCACCACTTTATTTACTTAATATTTTTATCCCACCTTAAGGCTTAGGGTGGGTTACCAAACACAACAAGAGAATCACAAATTCTCAAAAAAAACCAAGTAAAATCCCTTAACCCCTTAGTATATTAAAATGCATCAAAGAAAGTCAAATAAGACCTGCCCAAACCACAACTCCCTAATCCTATCCCTGCCTGCCAAAAGTCTGACCAAAAAAAAAGGTCTTGTATTGCCCTCCAGAACATGTCTGAAGTCACTCAGTAATTTGTGCATGGATGGTGCCACTTGATGTATTTTAGAGAGCTCCTCTGAATTCTATGCAGATTGTGAATCAAGCCCCTCCATTTTCCCCACTTGCAATAGTGGGTGGCAGAAAGCAGAGGTCAAAAAGGCAAACAGAATTTGGGGGATTGTTGGGAAAGGGATAGAAGGTAAAACAGAAAATATAATGCGTGTTATATAAATCCATGGTGTGCCCTCTCCTTGGATATTGTGTGCAAATCTGGTCACTGCATCTCAAAAAGGATATGGCAGAACTAGAAAAGGTGCAGAGCAAGCCAGCAAAGATGATCAAAAATATAGAACTGCATCTGTCTAGAGTGGAAACAAAGAACTAAAGTGCTGTTCGTGAGAAATTTTGCCATACTGGGAACTGGGATTCATTTCCTGATGATTTCCCAATACCGATGCAATTTCTCAAAATACCGCAAGATACTGCCCCGATTTACCAACTTTCCGCTTACCATTTACCATGTACTGTTCATTTACCACTTATCGCATTGCTGAGTGTACCATTTTACTTCCATGTTTGTTTCTGCATTTCTGAGCCAATCACTGTGCAAATAGCCCACCCCTTAACCTCCCCCCAGTGCCCCTTAAACTCCACTCCAGTGCTTCCAGTCAGAACTGTTGTTCCCTTTACCAATCTGCAATCCAGTTGCAGATTAGTCAAAGCAAAGAAATCTGCATACCAGCCAATGAGTGACTCAGAAGTACAAGGGAAAATGGAGTGCAAGAAATATGGTTGGTATTGTGTCAGTATTACCTCTCGGGATTTGAAATGGACGGCAAAGCAGCAGAAAGTCAGTAAATCGGGAAACGTAGGTTGAGACATTGCCAAGTACTGAAAAGTTCCCAATTCAGCCAAGATGGTATTGGGAACCAGGATTTTGATGAGATTTCCCATTTTGGTGAAATTTTGTTTCAACCCTAATCTGTACAAGAAGGGTATTTTTAGACGTTATGATACCACGGTCAACCACAGTGACCCCCCTGTGGTGGCTGCGGTACCGTAACATCTGGAGTGCGTTCCGCTAAATGTTCACCACGGTGAACCTCAAACACATTGACCACGGTTCTGGACCTCCGGCTGCCCGGAGGTCCAGAATCATGGTTAGCTGGATCACAGTCTGGAATCAGCGGAAAGTAACGTCTGTTACCTCCGCCGATTCCGGATCGTGGCCCAGACCCTGATGCGGGATCGGGCGCAGTGGCCAGATTGGCCACTGCACCTGCCCGTCTCCCAGAGGGCAGGCGGACAGGGAAGCACGGGGGGGGGGGGCAGTGCTGTGCGGTCACGCTGCGCAGCCCCGCCCCCTCCCCGATTCCCTGTAGGAATCAGGCCGACACGTCTAAAGGACAGCCGGCCTGATTCCTGTCCAGGATCCGTTTCGGATCCCGGACCATGGTGATTTCACGTATGAAATCACCCAAAGAGGCTCAATAGATTAGAGTTCTTCAATTTAGAAAAGAAACAATTAAGAGGGGATAATATGATAGAATTTACAAAATCACAAGTAATGCAGAGCAAGTACCTAGAGAGCTATTATCTACCTCTTCTCAAAATACTAGAACTAGGGAACACCCAATGAAATTAACCAGCCACAGGTTTAAAACAATTTAAAGGAAGTACAGTACTTTTTTAATCCACTGCATAATTAGCCTATGGGATTCATCGCTGGAGGTTTCCGTGTGAAAGCCAACAGCATAGCTAGATTTAAAAAGGATTAGAGAAAGTTTTAGAAGATATATCCATAAATACCTATTAGTCATGCTGGCCAGGGGATCACAGGAACGGACTGTCAGGAGTTGGGAGGAAAGGACAGGAAATGAATCACTCCATTAAGACCTATTTGTGTACTTCTCACTCGGCTCCTGCAGCCAGAGGTCGCTGACTGGCCATAGACATTTCTGAGACACTACATCTCTTTACTTGTTACCAATCGTTAAAAATGAACTTCACTTGAAAAGGGGAAATTGTAGCTTTTGGCCTGTGGTTGTTATGAGGAATTGCCGAAGCTACTAACAGCATGTAGCTTCTCCGAAAGCAGCTCAAGGCAAATGATTTTCACTCAATCTGGGCGAACTGGATCCCTGAGCTGGCATGCACATTCTTGTCAGGAAGTGGGACAGGTGGTAACTTGAGATCTGACAGCCTTCAGTTCCTGTACAGAGAAATGCCAATCATTCCATGTTAAACACCTTCCGAGGCATCTGGGCTACATTACAATATCCTATCATCACTGAGCTGCAAACAAACCCTCTTGTACTCAGTTCCCAATCCTCACTTGTTTCGCCTTTGAATAGTCCCTAAAGATACACAATCTCTTTTATGATCATGAGAAACCTACATGCCCAGGAGTGTTGTTGGGGGTGGGGGAAGGGGGAATGAGCAGGTATATGTTTGTCTTCCAATTAACTGTGGGTCTTGGTCTGTGTTTACTTTCCAGTCAGTCTGTGCATGGACTCGAGTATTTGTGTTTTTGTATTTCCATTCATTTGTTTCTTTTCCTGTGTTCACTGCATTTTCCCCATCGTTGTCAATGTGGACAACACAGTGAGCATGGGTCCCTGCATATGGGTTATTGTGGTGCAGAAGTGTAGTGAGGCATTGCCAGTTTGACAGGCCTATAAAGAAAATACAGTCTGTATTTTCAAACTGTATTTTCAAACTCAAACTGAATATGGCAAAAACTGAACTTCTCTTCCTGCCCAATCCTTCCTCTCCCTCTTCCCTGTCAAGTGCCATTGACGGGGTCTCCATTCTCCCTGTCCCCCAAGCCTGTAGCTTCGGCTTCATCTTCGACTCGCACCTCACCTTCAAACCCTACATTGACTCTGTGGACAAATCCTGCCACTTCTCCCTCCACAACATTGCTAAAATCCGCCCTTTTCTGTCTGTCTCCGCTGCCAAAACTCTCATCCACACTCACACCTTGACTATTGTAACCTCCTCCTCGCTGGCCTTCCCCGCTCTCACCTTGCTTCCCTCATCTCTGTTCAAAACTCCGCTGCCAGAATCATCCACCTAGCCCGTCGCTTTGACCATGTGCAGCCTCTCCTCTCCTCCCTCCACTGGCTTCCCCTTCCTGAGTGTATTCTGCACAAGCTCCTCCTCTCCACCTACAAAGCCCTTCATAACCTTGCTCCCCAGGGGTGGCCCCCCCCCCCCCGGGTCTTTGGGGCACTGTCCCCCTAGCGCCGTGGGGGACCCCCGCCACGCCGTCATTGGGGAAAGAAAAAAAAAACCACGCCGCCGCTTCTGACAGCAGCAGCAGCAGCAGCCTCTGACCTGCTTCAGATGCTGTTGCTGCTGTCAGACTCTATCTCCCTTCCGGGATCCACTCTCAGAGCCGCTTTGAGAGTGGGTCCCGGAAGGGACAAAAAGGCTGAGCCCCTCAGTCCACAGCATGCATAGGACGTGCTGTGGAGGGAGGGGCTAGCCTTCTTCCATGTGCCTAATGGGTGCAATGGAACTTCTTGATGCAAGCGCCCAGGCAAGAAGCTTTGGGCCGGGTGGCTGAGGCAGGGAGCAGCGCGCATGTGCACTGCTCCCTGCCTCAGTCGCAAGTGGAGTCTCAGAGTCCAGGTCAGGACAAGGCTGGTGGCGCCGCCAGCCTCAGCCACTTGCTTCCCTGCTGCTCCCCCCCACCCCAAATCTGTCACTCAGAGTGGCGGGGGGTGGGGAGAGCGGCAAGGCAGGGATTGGGAACTTTTTTTTTTTTTTAGCCTTTAAATTGCCTGCGTGTCCTTACTCCAGAGGAGCAGGACTCGCGGGCAATTTAAAACAAGTAAAGTCCCCCACACACACCCCTCTGTCTGCCGCCCGGGCCGCCGGGGACCACCGGAGCTGCAGCCAGGTATGTTGTTGTTGTTGTTTTATTGCGAGGCACTTGGCCATAGCATCAAATAATACATAAAGAAAAAACAAAAATCCCCACATGGAGATAAAATTACAATTTCAGACAATAACTTAAAAACTAATATAAAAGAATAAAAGATAATAGGTACCGATATATACAATCATGTCTTAAAAACTTGGCAAATAACAGAACAAGAGATCGTCCCTTCTATTTTGCAGTCTGGAATGTCTAAATAGGGAACTATAATTATGTCCAAAGATAAGGTTATATTCGTAACACTCTTTTACTCCACCTGATTTTTACTCTGGAATTGCTAGTAATAGATAAATAACCCTCTACGCAAATTACAGTAATACTATCTCAGGCATAGCTTTGAAATTCAGGAAATTGTCCCTGAAATAAAAGGCCTGGGTGATAAAG
Organism: Sphenodon punctatus; assembly: GCA_003113815.1. Lineage (NCBI taxonomy): Eukaryota > Metazoa > Chordata > Lepidosauria > Sphenodontia > Sphenodontidae > Sphenodon > Sphenodon punctatus. The sequence goes on from QEPC01012762.1 coordinate 5,229,805, forward strand.
GATGCAAGGTTTTTGATTTCCTGCAGACTGGAGCTATCAAGAATTAGGCAAAGGAGAGCCTCATCTGATCTTCCTGGGTATTTTCCCAATATAGGCACAAGGAACTTTTCCCTAAGTGAATCATAGAGGTGGCAATACAGAAAGAAATGAGTCACTGTTTCTGCTGTCTGGTGGTCAAAAGGGCATAGACGCTCTGCATAAGGAATATTCTGAATTCTCCCATCAGTAATACGGGAGGGAAGGGCGTTCACTCGAGCCTTAAAAATAAGGCGCCTGGCCCTCATAGATATGGGGGCTTCAAGATATTTAGGTATAGAGCCCTGTGTGGGAGTCCAGCTAAGATATGCGGGGAGGCCCTTATACTACCCATCTCAAGTTGCATATCTATATCTTCCATTCTAGTATGGACCTCTTTCCAGATAGTGACTAACGGTTTGTGAGCTAAATAGTCCTTTGACAGTCCCTGGGTAATTAAAAATGCTTCCATTTTTTGGGCCCATGGATTTGTAAAGAAGTTGTTACCAACCTCTTTAAGTAACTCTGAGCACTGTTGGGTATGGATTCTGCACCGTAATTTCAGAGCTTGCTCCATGGCCCATAATTGCCAACTTTTTGCCCTGTTTCTAATCTATAGGAGCAGTCAGGTAAGTGAAGATCCCTCCCCCCACCCCTCTGAGGGTCCCCCCACCCCCCAAGGGTGGGATCTTTAGGTGTGTGTTCACAATGCTGGAAATGGGATCTTTATGTGTGTGTTCACAATGCTGGAAATGGGATGCTTTTTAAATCCTGAGATGTAGCTGTGAGTGTCAGGGCTGGGCATTGACCCCATGGCCCTTGGGGTGCTGGAGAGCCCATCCAGTGCCCTGCGCCACCTGGTGGGCTTGTGAGGGTGTTGGGTTTCCCCCCTTCTGTCTCCTTTGTGTGCTTGCTCCCTGTGTGTCATGCCCCTTCCCAGCTGTAGCCAGTTACTCTAGTCCTGCCTCCCAGCTGCCTGATTGGCCACAGGAAGTATTTAAGCCTTGGTGTGGCCACAGAAAGCTGGTGAAGCAACGTCTCTTACCCCCTTCCCATTCTTGTCTGGTGTGGCGGAGGAGTACTTGTGTTGTATGTTGCGTGTGTGGGAAACTCAGACCCCTTGTGCATGTGTGATTCCTGTGTGTGTCCCCTCTGCATGTGGTAAGACTGTGTCTTGTGCCCCCTGTCTTCCTCTTGTACGTTCTCCATAAGGTGAGTGTTTGTCCTGCCCCTTCCTTTGGCCTTGCATTTGGGCTTGGCTATCCCCTCCCCAAGGGTATGCCCCGTGCCTATTAGTCTCCCTTGTCTTGTGTGTGCTCTGTGTGAGCCTATGCTTAATTCCTTCCCCCCCTGCTCTGTGTGAGCCTATGCTTAGTTCCTTCCCCTTGCTCTGTGTGATCCCCCCATGTCTTGTGTGTGTTCCATACCTATAGTCCCCCTTGTCTTGTGTGTGTTCCATACGGCTTAGTTCCCCCTTGCTCAGTGTGAGCCTCGGCTTGGTTCCCCTTGCTTCCAGGGTACTGGTTAACGCACCAGCTTCCCTGCCTTGAGTATCCCAGCCTGTACCCTTGTGGCTGGGTTCTTCCTAACTCCCCTTCCACTAGTTACTCTGGCGAAGTTTCCCATTTGTGGGATCCTATCTCACTTCCCTGTGGTGGGTTCCCCCTCTGGCTCCGGACCCTGACCTCGATGATGAGTCGCGTACCTTCTTAGACCAGCATGCCTGGTAGCGATGCTGAGTACATAATCTCTCGGGTCCGAGAGAGCGACTGAGAGGTTTGAGAGTCGCCTTGAGGACACACACACACACACCCACCCCCGTGCCTGGGTCTTGATTCCTCCCACCTTGTTTTCCTGTCCCCGACTCCGTCCCTTGGAGCCGGATAGCCCTGGCCTTCCTTGTCCCTCCCCCCCCCAGCTCCGTACCCTGGAGCCTGACAGAGTCTGGAGATCTTTAGGTGTGTGTTCACAATGCTGGAAATGGGATGCTTTTTAAATCCAGAGATGCAACTGTGAGTCTGGTGATTCATGGGCCTTGAAATCCCCCTCCTCCCCCAACACACACACGCAGCAGAGGGCAAGAATATTGCTTCAGAAGGGACTTCTGAAGCAGGGATTGGGATCCCTCCAACATACATGCAGCAAGTCCCTTCTTTCTGAAGCAGCGTTCTTCACCTCTGCTGCATGTGTGTGTGTGTCTTTGCTAAAACTGCTTGTAAGTGAGGTTTAAGGTTGTCTGCCTGCTTTAAACTTGCCTAACCTAACTGAAATTGCTTGATTAAGTAATGTAATGTCCATCCAACATTAAACCTTGGAACTCCTTGCTGCTGGGTTATGCCGCCCACCATTGCCCTGGCTCTGCCCACCAGCCTTACTGCCCCTCCAACCTCAAGACCCACCAGCCGCCCCTGTTGCTCCCCGCTACCTCTCTGCTCTGATCTCCCTCCGAACCCCTGTTCGAGCACTTCACTCCTCTCCCATCCCCTCCCACGCCTCCCCTGCTCACCCAACCACCTTCATCCCTTCTCCCTCGCTGCCCTGCATGCCTGGAACTCCCTCCTTGCCCTCGTCCTCCTTGCCCCCACCCTCCACACCTTCAAGTCCCTCCTCAAAACCCACCTCTTCTGCTCCACCTTTCCTAACTCCTGCTGAGCATCCCCACCCAGGATTATCCCCTACTTGTTATCTGCAAACTCCCATTTACTGTAACTAGGAGCTCATTCAGACGTGCGTTTAAATCACACAGCCGCAGTGGCGGCATCGTGCCATTTAAAGAACCCCGCACTTCTGGGTTGGTGTGAATGCGGTGAGTGCGCACATTGCAGTCTAACACAAACTGTTGGAGTGTGGTTTTGAAAGCTGCTCCAAGCAGCTTTTAAAACCGCACTCCGTTAGGCTGCAATGTGCGCACTCACCGCATTCACACCAACCCAGAAGTGCGGGGTTCTTTAAATGGCACGATGCCGCCACCGCGGCTGTGCGATTTAAACTCACGTCTGAATGAGCCCCAAGCCAAGAACGTGCACCTGACTTCTCACATCGTCGTGAATGTTGCATCCCATGTCTCTCCCTCTCTTCCCCCTTCCCTGTCTCCCCTCCCCTTGTCTTTAGATTGTAAGCTCTCAGGCAGGGACCGTGTCTATTTTATTCTCTGTAAAGCGCCAGGTACAATTCTGGTGCTATATAGAAATGCTTCTAATAATAATAATTAATACAACTGATGCTAACAATTTTAAAAGGGGGGTACTAGTCTGCAGGATGGTCAAGAGTACATCTAGCTTGGTAGAGAGAGGTTATTAGCTTGGCGTGGGTGAACACAGCATGGTCGTGGCTCAGAGGGATGGATCATTGGCTTGTGGGAGAGTGAGGCATGCAGCTGGCTTGGGAGAGGGGAAAATGGGGCTGGCTTGTGCAGGATGTATTCTACATGATACCCACACACCCTTCAGAAGGGGTGCGTAGAAAGAAGTGGTGGGACCCCATGTGGAAAGGCAGAGGGAGAGCAAAGATAGGTCAAGCTGACCTCATAGAAATTCCCTTCAGAAAACCAGCCTCATGTGAAACACCCAGCCTAAAAAAAGAAACAGGAGGAGCTGGTACTTAAAGAATATGGAGCAATTGCGATACCAGGTAACTCCCCCTTGTGTGTAACCTCCAGCGATGGGATCCTCCCATTAGCACCATACCCTGATTAAAAATCTGCCCTTGACCCTTTCAGTGACCTGAATGAGCCATCAAGCCTACCTGGGAAGTCACTCAGGTGCAAGATTCTCTTGCCCCTCCATCTAGCCTGATGTTTACCCAAAACCACCCTTCTCCGTGTCTCCCAGGAGAAGGCTCAATGGAAAGACCCCATTCAACGTCTATTGCAAGCCTTTGTCTAGCTCTGGCTCCCAAGCACCCACCCAGGAAGCTTCTTGTTTCTAGTATCCCAATTCTCCATTGTAAGTTTCTGTGCAGCTTTGTCCCCTGGTCCTTACAATTGACCCGAGCTTCCCATTGTAGTTGAGTTGCTTTTGGATGCGGACGTGCATGGGTCTCCTGTGTGAATCTGCTCCAAGGGTCTCCCAGGCTTAGGTGTGTTCCCCCCCCCCCCCCAACTCCCAGCTCATCGCAGGATCGCTGGGGTTCACCCATCCCCTTCGCAATGAGCAAAGGAGAGGTAGCTTCCTTTCCACCTTCCTCGAATTCTCTCTCTCCCTCTCCGCTTCGAACTCAGGAATTTCAAACCCCACCCCACCCCCCCTGAAGACTTTTTTGCTGCCCACCTAACCACTCTCACTCTCTCTTGTCTCTGACCTTGGGCAGAATAGGCTACTTTCTGTTCACCACAACCTGGAGAACCCCTCCACACCACTTAGTTTAACCCTGTAATTAATTACCAGTCCAGACAGCGCTGTTTGTATGTCTTAGCCTTGATAAACATCGTCCCTTTCTTTGAAATATTCCTTGTTTTTGTCACGTCTTTTGGGGGGGGAGAAGAGGGTAGGCCAACGGGTTGTAGCGCGCCATGACCTCAGACTGAATCCCTAGCACGTGTGGACCCTAGGCAACTGAAAAGACTAATTCCCCAAACTTTGAGCTTTTGTCTAGGCACTGGAATTCCCACACACACACACACACGCACTCTGGGACCCCCGTGTTCATGCGTGGAAGAAGGGTCACATGGTAACATATGTTGCTGGCTTGGGGGGGGGGGAATGGGGCCTGGAACTGGCTTACAGGGGGTGGATCTGGCTTGGGGGAAGAATAGGGCCTTGGTCTGGCTTGGGGGTGAAAGAATGGAGGCTGGCTTGTGGGGGACATGGGACTAGGCTTAGGGAAGGTTGTTGGCTTGGGGAGGGAGAGGGATGGTTCAGGGAGAAAGAAGCAAGGCATGGTTCTGGCTTGGGGGTGGCCTCTGGCTCAGAGGCGAGTCATTAGCTTGTGGAAAGTGGGATACCTAGATGGGTATGGGACTGGCTCAGGTTGTTGCTGGCTTAGGGAAGGGGGAATGAAGCTGCCAAGGACTCGCCATTTCTCCCTGGCTGTGGCTGGGCCTGGCTTTGGTGCTGGAGACTGCAGTTCTGAGACAGCGGCAGCCCCTGGAGGTGGAGAGGGCTCACTACAGGCTCCCCAAGCAGGCAGCTAAACGGGGAGTCAGAGAGCAGCCCAGATATTACATTTTTCACTAAACGTTGGGTTCACTCAAAACACAGATACACACAGATACTATTTGGAAGCTGAAAAGGGCTTTGGGGGTTGATTTGTGTTTTATCAAAACCCAAACGCGCAGCCCTATTTTCCAGCAATTTGCATGACAAAGTCGATGAAAAACTTGTCTGTTTGCACGTCAGCATCCTTGCCTAAGGTGAGGGAAGCCAAGTGAGATGAGCGTCCCATGGGGGAAGATGCTGTGACCTGTGTGTCATTCTGATTTCGGCTCTCAGCTGGGGTACAGATTGCGGGCACGGCTTTATTGGTTCAGGTACAGTGGGGGCAGTTGATGCCATTTTTGCACCGCAGCACAGTTTGCTACCGACCACCGGACATCCTGGTCATTCAGTTGGGTGAGAACGACCTGGGACTGTGCAGTGCCTGGGGACTTACAGGGGAGATGAAGGTGGACATCTCCCAATTGGTTTCCGAGAGGCCCCAGGCCTCCATAGGGTGGTCGGATCTGCTGGAGCGCTGGGCGTGGAGTTACACTGAGAAGCCGGCTAAGATTGAGCAGGCAAAGCGCAAAATGAATAGGGCAATCTGGGCACTGATTAAGAGCTTTGGGGGCCAGATTATGCACCACTGGCGGATTGTGGGTGAGGACCCGGGGCTATTTTGGCGGGACAGGGTGCATTTGTCCGAGCATGGAAATACACTATGGTTGGCGGATTTGAGGAATGTGTTACATCAGTATTTGGGGTTACCTGTGTGGGGTAAAAGGAGTGAGTGAAGCTCCCTCCCCTTTTTTATGGTGGTTAGCGGTTTAGGAATCATGCAGTGGTGAGCCCCCCTAAGGGCTTGGGGGGGGCACAGATACACCCATCACTGCTTGGGGAGCGGGGAGATCTTATGGGCAGGAACCCCGGAACAGGCTATCAATTGGCTGGTGGGGGGGCTTCACCCTGCCCTGACCCAAGGGGAGGGTGAATTCGAAAGGTCGAATCACCCGGGCAGGTGGGCGTGGATTAGATCAGCCTTCCTGCTTGTGTTATATGGCATGGTTCCTATCTGCTATGCACACAGGTTCCGGAGTGTTGTTTGTAAGGTGCTGTTCCCTGATTATCATGTATGTTATGTAATAAAGTTTCGGCCGATGCCTTTGATATCCCACAATGTGTTGGTGTCTGTTCTTGTGGGTAGTGGGCACAAACAAAATTAAGCAGTTACATCGGATGGCACATGGCTCTCTTTAAAAAAACTTGATTTTAGGCTTTGATTTTTGCAGAAAGTTCATAGTTCAATGACGATGATCACTGGTCAATGATGGTGATCCATTGATTTGAAATTGAGAAATCTATTGAAGAATGGACACTAAAAAGTCAATTGAACTGACTGACTGATGATGAGAAGCCCTTTTTTAGGGGGGGACTCGGGGAGGGCGGGAATGGGGGCAATTTCCCCGAGCCTCGGAGGAGGCCACATCACCAATGACAAACAGCAACCACAGAGAGAAAACTCAAGGTGGTGGTGCCCTCAAAAGAACATTCTGCCCTTGGCCTCTCCGAGTCTTAAAAAGCAATATCGTTTACTAGTGGTGGGCAACCACAGGAAATTATGGATTCAGATCCATTTCGGGTCCAGATCTTTACTTTCCGATTTAAATATGGATTCATATTATGGATCTGTATTTAAATCAATTAATAATTAGAAATAATAATAAAAAAAAACATTTTAAAAATTGTGCATACACAAAATGGCTGCCAAACCATTCTGAACATGCATAGCCTTTTTCCAAAATGGCGGTGGCAGCGTTGCTGCCATTTTGGAAGAGGGCAGCACAAAATGGCCTCTGCGCATGTACAGACTGGCTGCCCTTTTCCAAAATGGTGGCGACGCTGCTGCCGCCATTTTGGAAAAAGCCAAGTATACACAGAATGGTCCAGTGCCCATTTTTCACATGCACCTTTTAAAATTATTATTTATAGATTTTAAATGGGACCCCAAGAGGTATGTTGCGATTCGGCACGGGTGGATACAAATTAATCCATAACTGCTATTTACGGACAGTTACAGATTAATCTGAATCCGTAGTGCCTATCCCTACCATTTACTGCATTACTGTTTAATTACTATTTTACTTTCTCCCTCTCTCCAGACTGTTTGTTAATGCAATAATCAGTAATATCCAGTATTCCGGTTTGGCCATTAGCTTTGCAGTTATCCAGCAACTATCTGGTAAATGCTGAGGTTATCTAGAATACTGGATATTAACAGCAACTCTAATCTGCTGATCATGATCAGGGACGTGCGCTCACTGTATTTTCCCCATCATGGGCCAGTCACAACATTCTCTCAGCCTAACCTACTTCATAGAGTACATTGATGGTGCTATATAACTATATGATAATCGATGATAAATAAAAAGCTCCACAGACAAGTGGACAAATGAGCCTGGGAACTAAACGCAAGCCTTCTGAATTACAGGTCATTTCCTTACCAACCAGGCTGTGTGAATGCAATAGTTTTCTCTCTTTTGTGAACAGCAGCTGCTACAACTTGATCAGTGCTAGTAGCAGGAGTGTGTGCTTCTGCCACTGAAGGTTTAGGATTTGAACTCATGATGATCATGAAGCGGTGGGTCTATGACTTATCATTGGTTCAGTGCCAATCATATCAGAATCATGGGTCAAGCATGTACACACACACACACACACACACGTACACACACAGTAAAGGAATTTCATTTACTGCAAGGTATTGTGCATATTTCCTGTTAAATGTCAAGAAAAACTTCCTAACAGTGAGAGTTGTTCAGCAATAGAACAAGTTGAGGTTGTAGGGTCTCTGCCATTGGAACTTTTCAAAAAGAGGTTGTATGGCTGTCTGTCAGGGATGCTATAGAGGTCCTGCATCAAAACGGGGTTGGACTAGATGACCCTCAAGATCCTTTCCAGTTCTAGGATTCTAAGAAGTAAAACAGTGAAAGGAAAAGCAAGCCCAACAGGCTGAAGGCTGTTGGTGCTGGAATGCTAGAGGAAAGGAGGAAGCTGGGGGGTCCCTTTCTGTGAAGGAAGTTGGGCTCTGTCTTTAGCTAGAGGTGAATTGAATTTCCGTAATTAGCATAGCATATTCCCTCTCCTCAGTAGATTGGCACAGTGATTAACCTGGCAGATATTCCCTTGGCAGGCAGCCTGCTCGTTCCAGTTGGACTGAGACTACTTTTGCTGCGGCTCTTATGCTGGGGAACAAGGTCTCCAGAAGGTCATCTTGGTCAGTGGAACACATAGCAGCATTTGCAGTTGTCAGGTTCCCTTTAGGCTCTGAAAGAAATGGGCATTCCTTGCCCTTGGCCATTTCAAGCATTTCTTTGTACACTGAGGGGCCTTTGAAGCAGTAACGGTGGGTTTGGCAACTCAATGGGAGTTTTTAGATGGATGTGGAGGCAGACCGCCCTCAGAGCTGCTGCAGGGGTGCACCCCCATGTCTAACCACTCCCAGCCCTGCCTGGGTCCAGTTTAGATGGACCCAGTGGGTTCCCCTGGCCATGGTCCTCCTGCATGGCACCCCCTCCCCCCACACCATAGAGTTGTGGGTAGATTGCCTGATGCTCTAGGCTGGCGCTTACAACTCGGTGGTGTTGCTAGGGCAACAGCCTGCGGAGAGCAGAGCTGCAGCATTGGTCCGCCAAGCAGATGGACAGCAACTCCACTCCAGAACCGCTGCCTCGGATTTGGCTGGCTTGCTCTGCTGGCAATGCTCCAGGATGTTCCGGAGCACCGCAAATGCGGTTGCACTGGAGCAGGCTGCTCCACTCGCTCCAACAGCTGGCAGACTGCCTTCAGACTGGGAGTGAAACGGGTTGGTGTGGCTGCCTCCGGAGCTGTGGCCTGTCTGCTTCCACCCAATGAAGGATCCATGTACCCAGAGCTGAAAAAACTCTCCCTTCCCTAAAGACCACAAAGTCAATCCGTCTCCATACCGAGGGTCCCATGAATTCTGCACTTCTGCAATTGCAGCTATTTTCATAGAATTTTGCACTTGGCCAAATTCTCGCAGAAATTGCCACTGTAAACTAGCCAATGTGATGTCAGCTCCATGATATGGGGTGCTGGCACTGCTAGTTGCTAGCATATAGTCCAAGGCTGCTGAAAAAGAGCAGCCCACAACCACGCAGGGGAGACAAGAGCCCCCCCCCCCCCCCCCCCTTTG
>QEPC01012762.1:5247892-5273251 GCA_003113815.1 Sphenodon punctatus
GTTGGTGGGCTTGGTCAACGATCTCTGCCGGGAGATGGATGCAGGATGTTCGACATTTCTCATCCTGCTAGATCTCTCGGCCGCTTTTGACACCATGGACCATGAGCTGCTGTTGAGACGGCTACATGACCTGGGGGGTCTGGATGGGACTGTTCTTGAATGGTTCCGTTCATTCCTCTCGGGGAGAAGCCAGCGGGTGGTGCTGGGGGAGGAGGCGTCTTGCCCCCGTGCCTTATCATGCGGCGTTCCGCAGGGTTCTATTCTGTCTCCATTATTATTTAATGTATATATGCAGCCCCTGGGGGAGGTTGTGAGAGGGTTCGGGGTGCGATGTCACCAATATGCTGATGATACTCAGCTGTACCTTTCTTTTTCAACAGTCCCAGACCCTGCTGTCTCGGTGCTATCCCAGTGTTTGAAGGCTGTGGCTGAATGGATGTGGCAGAGCAGACTGAAGCTCACCCCTGATAAGACGGAGGTGATGTTGGTGGGGAGAGCGAGGGAGGTAGCGGCCCCCCTGATTGCGGGGGTGCGCCCACCTATAGCTCAGCAGGTCCGGAGTCTGGGGGGGGTGCTGGATGCAGATCTCCGCCTGGAGGGGCAGGTGGAGGCACTCGCAAAGGCTGCCTTTCGACAGTTGCATCTGGTACGGAGGCTGCGTCCGTTCGTCTCCGGCCCGGACCTGGCCTCCCTCATCCATGTCTTTGTCACCTCGAGGCTGGACTACTGCAACGCGCTCTACGTGGGGCTTCCCTTGTGCCTGGTTCGGAGGCTGCAACTAGTGCAGAATGCGGCGGCCCGTCTCCTTTCGAAGACAGGCCGTCGGGAGCACATAACACCTGTGCTCCGGGCTCTGCACTGGTTGCCGATAGGGTGCCGAGCCCAGTTCAAGGTGTTGGTATTAATTTACAAGGCCTTTCACGGTCTCGACCCCTCATACCTCAGGGACCGCCTCGCCCTCCGTGCCCCAGAGCGGCTCCTTTGGTCTGCCGGGGGTGCCTTCTTGGAGGTCCCCTGTGTAAAGTGGGGGGCCACAATGGAGAGGGCATTCTCGGTTGCCGGGCCGCGCCTTTGGAACTCCCTCCCGGATGAGGCTCGCCTGGCCCCAAGCCTTTTAACATTCCGGTGAAGATGCAAAACCTGGCTGTTCGCCCAGGCCTTTGGGGAGTGGGGGAGGGTGGGTTAAATGGGTTTTATCTCCCCGAACCTATTTATTTGGTTAAAGAGTTCCCAGGCCCTGTTTTAAAAATCGTTGTTGTATTTTTATTGAGTTTTAAATGGTTTTATATGTGTTTTAACATATGTTTTGTGTTTGGAAGCCGCCCCAAGCTGTTTGCAGGAGGGGCGGGGTAAAAATTAAATAAATAAATAGTCGTAATGAATAGGCAATCCCAAAAAAGTGTCACGGCACGCGGTTTCCCCCTCTTCAGGAGCAACAAAACTTTGTCTCCTTGGCAAGGGATGGGAAGGAAAACCATGACCCCGGGGTTATGAACCAGAACTCCCTTCGGATGTTCAGACAGAAAATCTTCCTGGTAGTGTCCGTGTATTAGGCAAGGCCAAAGTCATGCCACAGCGCACTCCGTTCCCCTCCGGTGAGTGAAAGAATTTTGTCCCCTTGGCAAGGGAGCGGCAGGAAAACCATGACCCCGGGTTTATGCACCGGAACCCCCTTCAGATGTTGAGACAAAAAAACTTCTCAGTAGTGTCAGTGTATTAACAAGTGCCATGGTGTGCACTCTGTTCCCCCCTTTGAGAGCTACCAGTTTTTATCCCCTTGGCAAGGGGGGGCAGAAAAACCGTGACCCCGGGGTCATGGACCAGAACCTCCTTCAAATGTCAAGATAGAAAACCTTCCTAGTAGTGTCAGTGTATTAGGCAAGGCCAAACAAGTGCCATGGCATACTCCATTACAATCTTAGTGAGCGACAGAATTTTGACCCCTTGGCGAGAGGGGGCAGGAAAACTGTGACCTCGGGGTCATGGCCCGGAACCCCCTTCGGATGTCAAGTCAGAAAATCTTACCACTAGTGTCATTGTATTAGGAAAGTTCAAAAAAGTGCCAAGGCGCACTCCATTTCCCGTTTGGAGAGCACCTAAATTTTGTCCAGTGGTGGAGGGCGGGGGCAGGAAAACTCATGGCCAGAAACCCTCTTCGAATGTCGTGACAGAAAATCTTCCCAGTAGTGTCAGTGTATTAGGCAAGGCCAACCAAGTGCCACAGTGCACTCTGTTTCCCTCTTGGAGAGCAACAAAATTTTGTCCCCTTGGCAAGGGAGGGGCAGGAAAATTGTGACCCTGGGGTCATAGTCCAGGAACCCCTTCAAATGTCATGACAGAAAATCTTCCCAGTAGCGTCAGTGTATTAGGCAAGACCAAACAAGTGCCATAGCGCACTCCATTTCAATCTTGGAGAATAAAAGAATTTTGTCTGCTTGGCAAGGGGGGGAGGAGAAAAAACGTGACCCTGGAAGAGAAAACGTTTACCCTGGGGTCATGGTCTGGAACCCCCTTCGTATTTTGAGACCGAAAACCTTCCCGGTAGTGTCAGTGTATTAGGCAAGGCCAAACTAGTGGCACGACGCACTCTGTTCCCCTCTTCGTGAGTGACCAAATTTTGTCCCCTTGGCAAGCGGGTTAAGGAAAAGCTTACCCCGGGGTCATGGCCCAGAACCCCCTTCGGATGTCGAGTCATAAAATTTCCTGGTAGTGTCAGTGTATTAGGCAAGGCCAAACAAGTGCCATGGCGCACTCCATTCCAATCTTGGTGAGTGACAGAATTTTGTCCACTTGGCAAGAGGGGCAGGAAAACCGTGACCCCAGGATCATGGTCCAGAACCCCCTTTGGTTGTTGAGACAGGAAATCTTACCAATATTGTCAGTGTATTAGGCAAGGCCGAAGAAGTGCCATGGTGCACTCGGTTCCCCTTTTGGAGAGCAACCAAATTTTGTCCCCTTGGCAAGGGGGGGTCAGGAAAACCGTGGCCCCGGGGTCATGGCCTGGAATGCCCTTCGGATGTCAAGACAGAAAATCTTCCCAGAAGTCTTAGTGAACCAAGGAAAGCCAAAAAAAGTGCTGCGGTGCACTCCATTCCCCATATTCTGAGTGAAATAATTTTGTCCCCTTGGAGGGGGTGGGCAGGAAAGCCCTAACCCACGTGTCATGGCCCAGAACCTCCTTAGGATGTCGAGATAGAAAATCTTCCTGGTAGTGTTGGTGTATTAGGCAAAGCCAAACAGGTGCCAGGGTGCACTCCGTTCCCCTCTTTGTGAGTGACAGAATTTTGTCCTGTTGGCAAGGGACAGGCAGGAAAATAAGGACCCTGGCACCCCCTTCATGCCCTGGAACCCCCTTCAGATGTTGTAACAGAGTGAAGTCTAGTAGGGCAATAGGCCCTTTAAGAGAGGCTGAGTGGGACCAAAGTCACACCCACTCAGCACTATAAAGCTTGGAGGCAGGAAGTGAAGAGGCAGTCTCTGACTGGGAGTTGGAGAAGTAACATCTCCCTGAAGCCTAGGAGCTTCTGGACGCTCTACGCTCTTCAAGGTGCTAAAGTCTGGAGAACCGGACGGGACCCAGGTAAATGACGGAGGCTATGCCCAGGAGAGAGCCTCCAGCCTCGGGAAGGCTTACTGTGAGCAAGGGGTTTTGAGGCCTGGCTCCTAAGGACTCTGGGGGGTGTTTGAAGCTCCTTCTGTGCCTGAGTGAGACTGCGTTGGGCCTGCAGAGTGGAGACGGATGAGTCGGCAGCCCAGGAACTAGTAATAGCTACTGTGGACTGTGCTATGACCATAGAATAAACCATTTAAGCTAATTCCCTGTATGACTGAGTATTTGGGACCTGATCCTGAGGCCACTCTTCACACGATCACTGCGAAGCTGTCCCAGATGTCAAGACAGAAAATCTTACCGGTAGTGTCAGTATATTAGGCTAGGTCAAACAAGTGCCACGGCGCATTCCATTCCCCTCAAGGTGAGTGACAGATTTTGTAGCCTTGACAAGGGGGGAGCAGGAAAACCATAACCCCAGAGTCATGGCCTGGAACTGCCTTCGGATGTTGAGACAGAAAAATCTTCCTGGTAGTGTCATAGTGGTAGGCAAAATCCAACAAGTACAATGGCGCATTTCGTTCCTCTCTTGGAGAGTGACCGAATTTTGCCATCTTGGCAGGAAAACTGTGACCCGGGGTCATGGCCCGGAACCCCCTTCGAAGGTCGAGACAGAAAATCTTCCCAGGAGTGTCATGGTGTTAGACAAGGACCAACAAGAGCCACGCCGCATTTCATTCCTCTCTTGGAGAGTGACCAAATTTTGCCATCTTGGCAGGAAAACTGTGACCCCGGGATCATGGTATTAGGCAGGGCTCAATAACTATCATGGCGCACTTCATTCCTCTCTTGGAGAGAGACTGAATTTTGCCATCTTGGCAGGAAAACTGTGACCCCGGGGTCATAGCCTGGAACCCCCTTTGAAGGTTGAGACAGAAAATCTTCCAGTGAGTGTCATGTTGTTACACAAGGTCCAAAAAGAGCCACGGCGCATTTTGTTCGTCTCTTGGGGAGTGACCGAATTTTGCCATCTTGGCAGGAAAACTGTGACCTCGGGGTCATGGCCCGGAACCCTCTTTGGATTTCGAGAGAGAACATCTTCCCAGTAGTGTCATGGTCTTTCTAAGGCAAGGTCCAACAAGTGCCATGGCGCATTTTATTCCTCTCTTGGAGAGTAATTTTCCCATCTTGGCAGGAAAACTGTGACCCCGGGATCATGGACCGGAAGCCCCTTTGAATGTGGAGAGAGAAAATCTTCCCGGTAGTGTCATGGTCTTAGGCAACGTCCAACAATGGCACATTTCGTTCCTCTCTTGGAGAGTGACCAAATTTCGCCATCTTGGCAGGAAAACTATGACCCCGGGGTCATGGCCCAGAACCCCCTTTGATGTGGAGTGAGAAAATCTTCCCAGTAGTGCCGTGGACTTAGGCAAGGTCCATCAAGTTCCAGAGCGCATTTCGTTCCTCTCTTGGAGAATGACCAAATTTTGCCATCTTTGCAGGAAAACTGTGACCCCGGGATCATGGCCCGGAAGCCCCTTCAAATGTGGAGAGAGAAAATTTTCCCGTTAGTGGCATGGTCTTAGGCACAGTCCGACAAGTGCCAGGGCGCATTTCGTTCCTCTCTTGGAGGGTGACCGAATTTTGCCATCTTGGCAGGAAAACTGTGACCCCGGGGTCATGGCCCGGAAGCCCTTTCAGAAGTTGAGAAAGAAAATCCGTTTAAAATATCTTGCTACCTTTCTCCAGAAATTCCCAGGCCGCATGGAGCACAACGTATGTATTCTGGCATTGGCAGATATAGATCCTTCTATTACAGCAGCTGTCTCACAGTTTCTGATCGAGGCAATAAATCTGCGTATGCTTTTTCTCCAGTTCAGGCAACCTTTGAGCGAGGATATTTGAATTATGGTACATTTCCCCCCTGTTACGTATTCTCTTGATTTATGTGTTATACACATTTATTTCTTGGGAAGGTTTTTATTATTGTTTGTATGTCTTTATGTTTATGTCTTTAGTTTCTGTTCATTTATTGGCTTCTGCCGCAAATAAATAAATAAAAATAATGGTGTTAGGCACGTTCCAATAAGTGCCACAGGGCATTTTGATCCTCTCTTGGAGAGTGACCGAATTTTTCCATCTTGGCAGATAAACTGTGACCACCTGGTCATGGCCCGGATTCCCCTTCGGGTGTCAAGACAGAAAATCATCCCGGTAGTGTCATGGTGTTAGGCAAGGTCCAGGAAGTGCTACGGTGCATTTCCTGCCTCTTTTGGAGAGTGACCGAATTTTGCCATCCATGCCACGAAAACCGTGACCCTGGGGTCATGGTCCGGAACCCCCTTCCGTTGTCAGGAAAGAAAAACTTCCCGGTAGTGTCATGGTCTTAGACAAGGTCCAGCAAGTGTCATGACGCATTTCGTTCCTCTCTTGGAGAGTAACCAAATTTTTCCATCTTTGCAGGAAAACTGTGACCCTGGGGTCATGGCCCAGAATCCCCTTCGGATGTGGAGAGAGAAAATCTTCCTGGTAGCGTCATGCTCTTAGGCAAGGTCCAGCAAGTGTCACGACGCATTTCGTTCCTCTCTTTGAGAGTGACGGAATCTTCCCATCTTGGCAGGAAAATTGTGACCCCGGGGTCATGGCCCGGAAGCCCCTTCAGAAGTCGAGAAAGAAAATCTTCCCGGTAGTGTCATGATTTTAGGCAAGGTCCAACAAATGCCATGGCGCATTTCGTTCCTCTCTTGGAGAGTAACCAAATTTTTCCATCTTCGCAGGAAAACTGACCCTGGGGTCATAGCCCAGAAGTCCCTTTGGAAGTCGAGAAAGAAAATCTTCCTGGTCATGTCATGGTCTTAGGCAAGATCCAACAATGGCGCATTTTGTTCCTCTCTTGGAGAGTGGCCGAATTTTGCCATCTTGGCAGGAAAATTGTGGCCCCGGTGTAATGGCCCGGAAGCCCCTTCAGATGTCGAGAGAGAAAATCTTCCCGGTAGTGTCATGGTCTTAGGCAAGGTCCAACACGTGCCACAGCACATTTAGTTCCTCTCTTGGAGAGTGACCGAATTTTGCTTTCTTGGCAGGAAAACTGTGACCCCAGGTTCATGGTCCGGACCCCCCTTCGGATATCGAGACAGAAAATCTTCCTCCTCGTGTCATGGTGTTAGGCACATTCCAATAAGTGCCATGGGGCACTTTAATCATCTCTTGGAGAGTGACCAAATTTTTCCATCTTGGCAGACAAACTGTGACCCAGTCATGGCCCGGATTCCCCTTCGGGTGTCGAGACAGAAAATCATTCCGGTAGTGTCATGGTGTTAGGCAAGGTCCAGGAAATGCCACGGTGCATTTTCTGTCTCTCTTGGAGAGTGACCAAATTTTGCCATCCATGGCACGAAAACTGTGACCCTGGGTCATGGCCCGGAACCCCCTTTGGTTGTCGAGACACAAAATCTTCCTGGTAGTGACATGGTCTAAGGCAAGTTCCAACAAGTGTCATGGTGCATTTCGTTCATCTCTTGGAGAGTGACCGAATTTTCCCATCTTGGCAGGAAAACTGTGGTCCCGTGGTCATGGCCCAGAAGCCCCTTCAGAAGTTGAGAAAGAAAATCTTCCCGTAGTGTCATGGTTTTAGGCAAGGTCCAACAAATGCCATGGCACATTTCGTTCCTCTCTTGGAGAGTGATCAAATTTTGCCATCTTGGCAGGAGAATTGTGACCCCAGTCATGACCTGGAAGCCCCTTTGGAACTCAAGAGAGAAAAACTTCCCAACAGTGTCATGGTCTTAGGCAAGATCCAACAAGTGCCATGGCGCATTTCATTCCTCTCTTGGAAAATTACCAAATTTTACCATCTTGGCATGAAAACTGTGACCCCATGGTCATGGCTCGGAACCCCCTTCAGATGTCAAGACAGAAAATCTTCTGTGTAGTGTCATGGTGTTCGGCAAGATCCAACAAGGGCCACATTGCGTTTCGTTCCTCTCTTGGTGAGTGACCGAATTTTGCCATCTTTGCAAGAAAACTGTGACCCGGAACCCCCTTCGGATGTCAAGACAGAAAATCTTCCTCGTAGTGTCATGGTGTTAGGCAAGTTCCAATAAGTGCCACGGGGCATTTCGATCCTCCCTTGGAGAGTGACCAAATTTTTCCATCTTGACAGACAAACTGTGACCCGGTCATGGCCCGGATTCCCCTTCGGATGTCGAGACAGAAAATCATCCCGGTAGTGTCATGGTCTTAGACAAGGTCCAGCAAGTGTCATGGCGCATTTCGTTCCTCTCTTGGAGAGTAACCAAATTTTTCCATCTTCGCAGAAAAACTGTGACCCTGGGGTCATGGCCCAGAACCTCCTTCCGATGTTGAGACAGAAAATCTTCCCGGTAGTGTCATGGTATTAGGCAAGGTTCAACAAGTGCCACGGTGCATTTCGTTCTTCTCTTGGAAAGGGACTGAAATTTGCCATCGTGGCAGGAAAACTGTGACCCCGTGGTCATGGTCCAGAAGCCCCTTCAGAAGTCGAGAAAGAAAATCTTCCCGGTAGTGTCATGGTTTTAGGCAAGGTCCAACAAATGCCATGGCGCATTTCGTTCCTCTCTTGGAGAATGACCAAATTTTGCCATCTTGGCATGAAAACTGTGACCCCAGGGTCATGGCTCAAAACCCCCTTCGGATATCGAGACAGAAAATCTTCCTCGTAGTGTCATGGTGTTAGGCAAGTTCCAGTACAAAGTGCCACGGGGCATTTCGATCCTCTCTTGGAGAGTGACCGAATTTTTCCATCTTGGCAGATAAACTGTGACCCGGTCATGGCCCGAATTCCCCTTCGGATGTCCATAGCAGACATGCTGGCTACACAGCAGCTCAGTAACAGGGGTACAATTGCTGCAAGTAAGCCACCCTATTACAGACGCTATCTAAGCCAACAGCCGTGGGTGGGTGTTGGAGGCCTGAGCCTCCACACCTCATTGGCCATGGACACATCTCCAGGTTAGGATTGCCACCTCCCTCCAGGAAGAAACCTAGGGAAGGCAGGACATCATTGATGTTGGATAGGGGAAAGGGGCAGTCACACTCCTTTCTGAGGTAGTCTCCCCCCCTTATGGAGCATCGAGACGTTCTGCAGGGGGCGAGTCCATGTCAGAAAGGGGGCAAGGCAGATGGGCTGCCCCCCACCCCCTTTTTGATGTAACTCCACCCTTGTGGAGTCATGTAACATCATGCTGCTCCATAAGGGTGGGGCCACATCAGAGTGTGGGAAGGTTCCTATGGCCTGCCACTCCCAGAAGTCTCAATTCTCCGGTTTAGCCAAACCTGGAAAAACTGGGCCTTCCACAGGAGCCTGGAGATTCTGGGTCAAAACTCAGAGTATCTGGATGAAACTTGGAGAAGTGGCAAGTCCCTACTCAGGCCACATGAGTTCACATTCTTTCTCCAACCCTAGTGACAAGTGCTGCTTTTTGCCTCTCTGGGGATTTCACTGTGGATGGGACTGAAAAAAATAAATAGGTGAAATAAAAATGAACCTAACCTCCAGGTGGCAGCCTTAGCCAGTAAGTCCATAGAAAAACAGGCCCAACTAGTTTAACGCCAGTCAGGCAGCAAGAAACCCAAGCTGGCAACATCTAGGGAAGGAGTACTCTCTAATACGCAGTGTCCAAGTGCTGCATGAAGGACGCAGACTTTAGTCTCCAGAATACCACTGCAGAAGGGAAAAGGCCAGGGTACAAAAGTCACAGTTCTGATGGGGAGGGGAGGAACTTGTGGAAGCAGCAATGCCTTTTAACTCCCATAGCAACCTGTTAATTTTGTAATCTTGATGACCATGAGCCACTATATTATTTACTCCAGAGGAGTCCCATTGCAGCCTTTAAGCTGACACCTAGTATTAGACCTTGAGACCCTGTGACAGAGTTCAACATTCCTTAGGATGGTCAGAGCTTCCCTCTGGGAGACAGAATTATACCTCAATGCTGCAGTTAATTCCCAAACTGAATAAAGATTCCCAGCCTCCATGTTCTATCATGAAGAAGGTACATTTTCCCTTTATCTCTCTCAGCAGGGAGACATTCCCCCCCGCTTCTTCCTGAAGTTCCAGAAAGACAGCCTCCCCTCATCTCACAACCTTTTGTCATGAAAATTAAATAAATCACAGCAAAGGAGACTGAATTCAATTAGACCAGGGGAGGCCAAGATGTAGATTGTGGTCCACCAGCCAACCACAATCTATTTTCTAGTAGTCTGCGGGGAACCAACCACTTTGGAGATCACCTCTGGGGAGGAGAGTGGAACTGGCACTGTGGGGAGAAGCTTACGGTCAACTAGTGGACTGTGATCAACATCTTGATCACTCCAGACTAATTAAATTTAGTCACCTTCACTGTGATTGATTTAATTTGCAGGACAAAGGATTGTGGGGTCTGGGGAGGCTGTCTCTCTGGAACTTTGGAAAGGAGGGGGGAAATGCCTCCCTATTGAGAGAGACAAAGAGAAAATTTGCCTTTTTCATGACAGAACATTGAGGATGGGAGTCTTTGGGTGACTTTAGACATAACCAGGGACCCGAGTTGACTGCACAAAAAAAATCTTAAATTCTGCAACCAGTGAAGCCAAATTCTGCAAATTCACCGTGAGCATTAATATTTGCATAATTAACTTGATTTGCATAACTATGCATACTGGGAAGCAAATTTGCAATAGGTTTGACATAGAATCACAACTTTGCTAATCAAACACAACTCAAATCCTCTGGAATTTCAGCACCTCCCTCATGCAAACATAGGGCCTTCAGACCCCACCCACCCACAATTAATCTCCCAGGGGCCTATTTACCCTCGGGTCATGGTCAGGATTGGCTGATTCTGCGAGGATTCTGCGAGGATTGGCTGATTCTGCGAAAATTCACTCACACTCACTCCAGTGAAGTGAAAAGTGAAGTGAAAAGTGAATTCTGCGAAAATCACTGCAAATTGCAGCAACTCAGTCAACTCAGGTCCCTGGACATAACGTCAGTGGGTGTCTAAATGTGGGGTTTGACCTTGATATGAACACCAGCTTGGCCTTGTGTTCACCATGTGGCGCTGCTTAGACACACAGCCCATCCTGGGGCAAATCTGTGTTTTTCTCGCCACCTGATCTCAGCACACAAGTGCTGCTGCCTCATTCTCCATATTGTACTTGCTAACATGCCAGACAATATCATTAGGCACAATGTTGGTCACGTGTTCAGTCGGAACATGCAAATTGTCCTTGTGACGCAGTGATGTTCACACTGCGTGTTCAATGAGTGACCAAGTACATGTTGGGATTGTTATGGTGCTTACACACAACGGCCAAACACATGCTTAGCGGTTTTGACACTTGATCTTTGTTATGTCTAAAGACGCCCTTTATTCTGTTTGAGAATTAATTGCAGGGATGGGGGTATAACTCTGTCTCCCAGACAGAAGTTCTGATCATTCTAAGGAATGCTGAACTCTGATACAGGGTCTCAAGATCGAATACTAAGTGTTAGCTTAAATGGGGTCTTTACTATTTATGTTTCCTGTGCCAGTCCAGGGAGCGACATGACTTGGGAGTTACCTCAGAGATCTGAAGCTCACCTCAGGGTTTCCCCAGGCGGGAAGAGAAGAGGCAGGGAGGGAACGTGCCATTATATGGGCTCACCCCTAAAACTGGCGGGCCAGCCAGGCCATGTCAGGAGGCTTGGTACAAAACTCAGCTTTGAGAAGGACTAACAGTCTGGGAAGGAGGCTGCCAGCCTAGGAGAAAGGCTTTGTAAATAGGACTATGATTTGGGGACACTATTTATCTGAGACTAAAAAAGCACTGAGAGGTCAGAGCTCTTGTGGACTGTAGTTCCTGGGCCTGCTCCTGCCACTACTTAGCACTGGTGCGCCGGGCCTGTTCATTGCAGGACCCCCTCTGTCCTGTAGGTTGTCTTGTTGGGGAAACAAGGCTTTTCAACATGTCAGAGCTCTCCTGTCATTCCTACAGGAGTGGGAGGGGATGGAGAGGGGTGTTGTTTTTCTCTGCCTGGTTAGTGGTTTTGGTGGGAGCCGCCATAGGAGTTTCTGATCCCATTCATTAGTTTTTCTTTGTAAACTAGGGCATGCTTTTTCTGTCAGGAAAAGCTGTCGTGCCTGCTCTTGTTCTTCCAAAGGGTTACGGCCACCCTGAGACATCACAGCGGGTGGATGCCTGCCAACATTCTGCCTGCAAAGGCACTTTGCCCACCTTCAGCCAAAAGCGATCCGCACACTGGCGTTTGCAACATGAATTAGCTGTCAGGCTTGAGTTATGTCTCCTGCCCTCGAGGAAGCGGGAAGTAGAGGTGGGGCGTAAACTATCTAAACAAGTTTGTACACACAGAGGATTTTGTAATCCCTTGCCTGGAAGAGAGTCTAAGAGACACAGATATGGTCTTTGTAAAGGAGGAGGATTGGGCGATAGGAGCATAAGACGTCCCTTATTGGGTCGTCTGGTTAAGCATTCCATCTCGGAGAGTGGCAGACTCGATTGCTTCAAAGAGAAGGGCACAACAGGTCATAATGGAGTGATGCACGTCCTGTTATTTCCTCCCAGCTCACAAAAGTCAGAGATGTCTCATCCCGCCCTGACTGACTTGACTAGTAGCCATTTATGGACCTATCCTCAAAGAATGTACCCAGTCCTTTTTGAACTCAGTTTGGCCTTCACCCCATTCTCTGACAATGGAGGCTTTTAGACGGTCAGCAGCCCCATCTCTCTGCTCCGCCTCACCCCCGGGTGGCCCATTCATCTAAAGGCAGGTTGCCAGATGCGCACGTGGAGCAGGCTGCCCCTCCTGCACTGCTCCAGCCTTGCTTGCAGTGCTCCAGAACATCCCAGAGCACCACTAGCGTAGCAGGCTGTCCAAACTCGGGGCACCGGTCCAAGGCACAGCTGTTGTCTGTCTGCTCAGTGGATGGCTGCTGCAGCTCCACTCTTGGCCATGGGTTGCCCTGGACAACACCACAGAGTTGCAGGAGGCAACCTAGCGTGTTGGGCAATCCACCCACAAGTCTATGGTGTGGGGGAGGGCCACAGCAGCCGCCAGGTCCATTTAAGCCTGACGCAGGTGGGGCTGCAAGTGGGCAGACACGGTGGTGCACCCCTGGAGCAGGTCCGGGGTGGCCAGCCCCACATCTGTCTGAAAACACCCAATGAATTCCACAGGTTAACTACACACTAAATGAAAATGTACTTCCTTTTATTTGCCTTAAATCCACTGCTGGTTAATTTCATTGGGAGTCCCCTATAGTTCTAATGACACAAACCGTGTTGTCCTTTCAGGATACAGAGGCCAACTGTAGGTGAACAATGCTTGCACATGGTTAACTGTTCTTGCACACACTCAGCATTGCCTCCCAATATAAGAGAAATGTGACAAGCATGATAAATGGGGGACTGTCTTTCCCACTCTCTCCCACTGCAGGAAAGTTACCATGATGGAGGTTGGGTAGCATAAAAGTCTAGAAGGGGAAAATAATCCTCAAAGTACTTCCCTCACTGTTCCCATGGGTTGGGATGGACATGTACCTGGGTGTACCACGTTACCTCTCCTTGTGCTCCTACCTGCTTCAAGTCCTTGTAATAGTTGTTGTGGCAAATCTTCTCCCCCCATTCACTCTTCCAAAAATTCACATTTCATGCCCAGCACTTGGTAGAGGTTGATGGCACCAAATGCCCCCTGACAGAAGTCCAGTAGTCCCATCGCTGCCACAAGTCATGTCAAAATCTGTCCCAACAAGAAAAGTACCCGCAAAAACGGGTATACTCAAGAAATTTACAGTACCCTAATCAACCCAACAACATTGGATACCAATTAGTACCCTACTGCAACCTGATTCGGGTACCCAATGTCCTGGAATGTCAACTTCTGGGCCCGGAATGTCAACTTCCAGTACCCACTTTTTTACTTCCAACACCGATTTTTTTTTATTTTCCACCCCGGAAAGTTGACTTCTGGTCCTGGAAAGTTGACTTCCAGTCCTGATCTTTTTGGTTTTCTGTACCGATTTTTCAGTTTTCCATCCCGATATACCAACTGGTAATCAGAAAATTGAAAACTCAGTCCTGGAAATTATTGATTTTTCAGGTATTTGGGTACTCAATCAGTACCCAGTTAGTCCATCAAGTATTTGATTTGGTACTCAAAACTGTGGGTATCACACGTGGGTACTAACTTAAGTACCCATTTCAGCTCTAGTCCCAAGCCACACAGCCCAGTGTGGTTAAGGGACACCAGTTTCTGTGGCCTTCAGAAAGGAGTGATGTGGTCAACACATTGGGTGAAAACAGACATGACGCTAACCACCCTTTAACCACCCTTGGTGGTCATTTATGCATGTTGCAGGGCTGCATAGGGCACCAATACAGCCCTGCAACATGCATAAATAACCACCAAGGGTGGTTAAAGGGTGGTTAGCGTCATGTCTGTTTTCACCCAATGTCCAACTGCCTTTGACTTCCTCAGCCCAAAAGACTAGAAACCCATTCACAGCTGGACTGGAGGTAGCCATTTAACATGAGACCAAGCATGGCTTGAACCCACAGCCCTCAGGGATGTAGTTGAGTGCCTTGCCCACTCAGGTACTGTACCTCATCCCTAGCAATCTGATCCAGTCCTTGTATGCCTCTCATTGAGCACTCTTCTGGTGTGCACTGCAAATAGTGCTGCTTTACAGTGGAACTGCTGCAAAGGTGCCAGGGTTGAGTCAGAGGCTGCCTTTAACAACCTGCTTCCCATGGGGTCTTGCAGTCATATAGCGGTACATGACCAGGGGCTTCATTTCCCAAAGATTCTGGGAGAACCAAATCATGATCTGTGGGGGGCAACTCCTGTCCCCTGTACCTACCCCAAAGCAAAAAGATAGATCTTGCAGAAGGTTGGGCGTGAGTATCTATTTGCTATTGTTCCATTATCGTGCAGAGATGTCACAGCATGGGGGTGAGGCGGGGATTTCCCACAAGGATGTTCTGCCTTCTGAGTTCACATTTGGTGCATTCCTGGGTGTAGAGATCAGATCACTGGAAGGGATGGGATTGCTAGGACTCGGCCAAAAAGTCTTTGGTGCCACCGACCTCTACCAAATACTGGGCATGAGATCAGAATCTATAAGGGATGGGATCTTCCCATGGGGAAGAGGCAAGTTGAGAGGGCTGGTCTTACCACAGGGAGACCCCAGGCCACTGTCCCAGACCCTGCTATTTTCTCTACCTCACAGTGGCCCACATTTTCACCAGGGCACAGCG
Organism: Sphenodon punctatus; assembly: GCA_003113815.1. NCBI lineage: Eukaryota > Metazoa > Chordata > Lepidosauria > Sphenodontia > Sphenodontidae > Sphenodon > Sphenodon punctatus. The sequence goes on from QEPC01012762.1 coordinate 5,262,717, forward strand.
CGTGGGCTCCACTCTCTCCCTATGAGGCCCAAACACAGCCACCTCTAGGGTCCCGCAGAGAGTTCCCCCAAGCTGGCAGAGCCACGGGGAAGGAAGGGGGCCACCAGGGGCCCCCGTATTTTATTTTCATCCTGGGACCCCACAGATTCTAAGGCTGGCCCTGCCTAGTTACTAAAATAAATAATATCCATCCCAAACAAGCTTGGGTTAGAGTCCTGGCTATTCCCCCTGGCCAGGCTGGGGAAATTAAATTAGAGAACCGTGTGAAAAGCAGAACATTTGTCAAAACGGGACTTTCCTGGTGATCCCATCTACCTAAGGGTTGCTTCCTCTCGGGATTTTGACCCAGAGTCTCCAGACTCTGGGGAAAGTTTTAATGTTTTCAGGCCAGCCAGGGCCACCCCTGCCACCCCATTAACCTGGAGTTATCAGAACATCCAAGGGCATCGGGGGTGGGCGGGTCAGTCACATCAGAAAATGGGGGGAGCTATAAGGATTTTCCTGCCCTCTTTCCATGGCCCTATCCCATGGAGCATCATGATGCCCTGTAAGTGGTGGGGTTATACCAGAAAGGGGTGCATCAGTGCCTTTTTCCTGCCCCTTACATCATGGCCCTGTCCCTTCCATGTGAAAGCCCTGAGGGAGATGGTTCCCCTGCACCTTGCATGGCACTCGGATCCTGAGCTGAGGGGCAGGCCGTTTATAAACGCAACAGAGAGATGGATCTGCTCCCTGAGGGTGCAAGCTGTGCTTAGCTGGACCTTCTGGGGAAGTGCCTGTCTCATTCACACCTGAGACTAGAGCATGATGAGACATGAGCAGGGAGCGGCAGTGTCTGCTGGAGAATGGGAATGTCCCTTGTCTGAGTCAGGATGCTGTAGTGCCTCTGCCAGTGGCCTCCTCCTCCCAGCTCATACAAAAGACACTTTCACATGAAGCCTTTGGGTTGTGAAACCAGATGATCCACTCTTCTTGATCCTCTGCCTTCCCAGGTACACGGACTAGCTCGCGCAGGAAATGACAAATGCAGACTAGTGTCAGCATTTGACGAGTGGCTGACAACTCGGGCTGACGTTCCCAAAGCTGCTGAGAAGATTTGGAGCCCCCAGTTCCCATTCATTTCTGCGTGGAGTGGGATTCCAGATCCCCCAGGTGGTTTTGAAAATCTCATTCCACAGCTCCAATCATGTGAAGATCCAGGACTCGAATCAGCACTCCTGACACTCTGGGACAGCAGCTGAGTCAACGGCACCAGTGCCATGCTTTGACTTGAGACCAGGTTTCTGCCTGTTAGGCTCTCTCATCTGGCACTTGGTCACACCCCTTGAGCTCTGGATTGGCTGCCTGCCCCCATATACAGGAGCCTTAGTGGGTATAACACATCTGATTTACCTGTGCCCAGCTCTGTTGCTTGTTCTTGCTCTCTGCTCTTGCCCTTGTTCTTACCCTCACCTTTGCTTTTCTCTTGAACCTGCCTTGACACCAGCTTGTACCTGCTCTCAGTTCTGCCTCCTTGACCTGGATGGAGCCCGTTTCTGTTCCTGACCTGGACCCTGTTTACACCTCTGCACCTAATTTTGCATCTGATCCAGACCTGATCTTGTTCCCCTTCCTGGACCCAGCTGCCAGCTGCCCACCCACATCTCAGACAGTGGGCCCTGCCCGACAAATTAACTGCGGAGCACAAGGGATGGGAGGTATTTGGCTTTGAAACTGACACGCCACTGTTCACCTGTTTGGGCAATCAGCTGTCTTGTAGGCAGGGCACTGTGACTTCTGGACTGCTGCGATTGTAGCCATTTTTGTAGAATTTTTCATTTGGCCAAATTGATGCAGATATTGCCTCTGCCAGTGCAGATTTACAGCCTGAGTGGGGAGCTGAGAGCTAGACAATGGGGTGCTGGCACTGTTAGCTGCTGGTATATGTCCTGGGGCAATCAGGTCCCGTGTCACAGCTGATGAAAAGGAGCAGCCCACAACCCCTCAGTGGAAAGGAAAGCCCCCCTCCCCCATCCCTTCCCCACTGATAGGTCAGTGTGGTTTGTGAAGTTTTTTAAGATTAAAGATGTTCAAAATTGATGGACTAGCATGCTGGGAAATTAGTCTGCAGACAAAATGCAGAACTATGCTTGCGGGGTGGGGAGGGCAGGGGAGGACTCCTTCATTCAGCCCCTTTCTGATGTGAGCATTGTGATATCATGACACTCAGAAAGGGAGCATGGTCACATCAGAAAGGGGCGGGAGGAAGGGAGTCCCCACCCCCTTCGGCTGTGACCGCACCCCTTCTCTGAGCATCATGACATCACGCGGCTCAGAAGGGGTGGAGCCAGCAGGAACAAGGGAGGCAATTGCTCCGCCTTCCACCCTCCTTCCAGCACCCATGTATCCTAATTTTTCCAGAGTACATGTTTTGCCTTCTCCTCTAGTATAATGTGGTTTTAGTGCACTTACTGGGTGAATGGTTTTGAAGCAAAAGCAATTTAAGGTGCGACTACATCATCAAAGTATCTGTTTGTCCAAACGTGTTGCAACTCTGCAAGGGTGGGCAGGAGCTGATAAACCAGCTCATCTCTTAAAGGACTATCCTCCTCACCCCATCACATGATTCTGAACTGCTGCAGTTCAGGGGTGTACCTAGGTTGGAAAGGGCGCTGCTGCAGAAGGTGGATGGGAGCCCCTCCCCCCGACCCCTCTTCCAGGGGCAAGGGATGCAACTTCACTAGGGATCATGTCCCACCCTCCCTCCTAGGCCCCAGTGCAGTTGCACTGCCTCTCCCTATTACACCGACGTCCTTGCTGCAGTGTGGATCGGTCTTGCTGCAGTGGATCATTGCAAAATGCCCTGGGGTGCAGAGAATGTCCCTCAAAGGTGGAGCAACAGGGAGGTTGGGACCTGAATTTTCTCTTGCACTAGCATAAATCAAGGGTAATATCACTGAGGCCGCTGTAAACTTGGTGCCACTGAAAGCAGAACAAGCCACCAGGCCCTCCTGTCTGTTCTCCTAGGTTTAATCTCCATCAGCAGCATTGCTTCCTGCTTGAAATGCTGCTCATTAGCTGCCCATTCAGCGAGCACAACCACTTCTGCCACCTCAGCAGAACACAGCACATTTTTGGCTCTGCAGGGAAAAAAAGCAGCCAGCTTTATTTCTTCTTAATCGCTGGAAGTGTCCGCAATTGTTTTCCTGCTGGTCTAATCTGCTCTATCTGTCTATATACAAGGGAGCCTTTTTCAATAGCTTTTAATTGGTGAAGACGTTTGATTGCTGCTCAGGATGTCTGTCCAACTTTCTTCCACCAAGAAGTCACTTTTGACTTGGGAAGGACGGTGGGTTTTCCAGTGGTTGGGGGGGGGGGGGGACACTCCACAGTGCTCCCTGTGGGCCAAGCGGTGTCACCATGTCCACCCCCTGCCCTTCCATATCCAGGGCACAAGCTCCAAAAGTGGCCAAGCTGCAGCGGTGTTAGGAGGAGACACCGTTCAGGGTGGGAACGCTGCTCTCGTAGTTACTTTATGAGGAGCTGCTGTGTTCATAGTGTGACTGAATACCACTCCCTGGGCCCTTTCACAACCAAGATGGGCCCGGCCCTCCTTGCTTGTGAGGCTCCAAGCTAACTGCCGTGCCCCCTATTGTTACCCCACAGACATATCTTTTTACTGAAAATAAATCCAGGGGAAAAAGTTTGGCCTAATGTGAGCACTTGGGTTCACTCATTGTGATTGTGTCTTGCCCTTTCAAAACAAGCACAGTAGGCATCATGGACAGGATGCGCGGTCCTGGTTGTCAGCTCTGGCCATCATGGAGTGCAATCATCTTTAGGCAGTGCTTCACCACCAGTGTCATGTCACAGATATTGTGAAGCACACACAGCAAGCAGCTCTAACTGGAGGGGCATTCTTGGCAGCCACATCCAGCTGTGGATGGATCATCAGACTTCATCTGATCTTGAATCAGCCAAAAGCACATTATTCTACCAACAGTAGGGGCAACCTCTGTGCCTGAGGTCGAAACACTCCTTGAGAACCTCTTTTGGCCTTTAACACCTCACTGGCACAGAGGGTAAGCAAGCATTGCAATAGGCCCATAGTTAGGACATCGGCCAGGGGTAGAGTTCATGACAAGGAGAGGGAGGGACCATTGCGCTTGCTGTCAAAAGAAATTCATGCACTTGGTTTAAAAATGCCTTCTCAGCCAGAAGCCTTTTTGAAAACTTTTTCTTAAAAAGTAGTATAGATGTGTAATTTTTGTATTGAATAAATATTTAACCAAACATTTAGCCCAATATTTATTCAAAAATTTCTATGGGGGGTGGGATTTACAAGAGGGCTGCCCTCTCACACACCGGCTGCCCTTTTCCAAAATGGCTGTCATGCTTCAACCACCATTTTGGAAAAGGGCACGTATGCATGGATAGTCCAGTGTCCTCCTATCTTCCCCATTTTCCCCTTAGCTATAGGGCTAGTAGGATATGTCTCCGGCAAGCACAACAGATCACATGGTGGTGACACCTTCAAACCCAGTGGTGGCTCATGACCCATAAGCTCCTTCCTCCATATATTTAAAGAAGGGTGCACAAATCCTGGCTGAATTCGCACATGAAATGATGTTAGATGTCCGGGATCACATTAGGCCCATATATTTCTTCTTAATCACTGGAAGTGTCTGCAATTGTTTTCCTGCTAGTCTAATCTGCTCTATCTGTCTGTATACAAGGGAGCCTTTTTCAATAGCTTTTAATTGGCAGAGAAGATGTTTGATTGCTGCTCAGGATGTCTGTCCAACTTTCCTCCACCAAGATTGTAAGCCCCTTGGGGCAGGGCCCTGTCTCTGATTAATGATTTTACAGTGCCAGGTACATTGATGGTGCTATATAAATAATAAAAGATAATCATAATAAAATGGTATACATGATCATTCATTAGCAAGTATATTTTTATAGTTCCAGTAATGTACCTGGCACTGTACAGTCATTAATTAGAGACAGGGCCCTGCCCCAAGGGGTTTACAATCTAGGAGAGATAAAGAAGGGGAGACTCACTCAAACGTGGGTGAGGCTAGACGCATTCATCAGTTTAGCAGGTAAAATTCAATCTGGATACACCCTGAAGTCAGCTAAACAAGGTTTGATTGTGGTTATTTGATCTTAATTATATAAGAATCAGAACTTTGTATTTGTTTCTAGTCTCCTCTGAAGTATGGATCAGGCTGCTGTATGCTCTGCAGGGGAGTGGGGAGGGCATTACGGATTTGGATTAATCCATTACAGCTCATAACAAGCCGTTATGGATTAATCCATACTGAACTACAGCAGTGGCAACACGCCTGTTGCAATTCGTTTTTAAGCCTATTTAAAAATGAAATAATAATAATAATAATAAATTGCGCATGAACAAAATGGCGCTGGACCATTCTGTGCATGTGTGGCCTTTTCCAAAATAGCAGAAGCAACATTGCCACCATTTTGGGAAAGGGCAGCCAGTCTGCACATGCACGGTGGCCGTTTGTGCATGCACAGACCGGCTGCCCTTTTCCAAAATGGCGGTCATGCTTCCACCGCCATTTTGGAAAATGGCATGTATGCATGGATAGTCCAGTGGCCATTTTGTGCATGCACAATAGTTTTTTTAAAAAATGCATTTTATATTTTAAATTGATTTAAATACGGCTCCATAATCCAAATCCGTACTTAAATCTGTAAATTGCAGATGCAAATCAGTATTGGATCTGAATCCGCAATTTAAACCAAATACTGGGATCTGGCTGGTGATGATAGAGAGAAGGGCAGGGGAGCTGGCAGAGGGCAATAGTGGAGGAGGAATAGGGGGAGATGCCAGATCCGGGGAGGGAGGCAGGGGAATAAGCCCAGAGAGGGAGGAGGCAAGGAAGCAGGGCTTGGGAGAATGAGTTGGGGGGAAGGAAACAGCAGCTCCACCTCTGACCCAACTAAAACCCTCCTGAGACCCACTAGTGAGACACAACCCACCAGTTGAGAACTATTACTTTAGGATACCCTAATTCTGGGGGACAGGGGCATTGCTACATGCACCAGCTAAAATGAACCTGTGATTTCCCCAGAAGCTGACACCATCTTCTTGTGAATCTAATTCATTTGGCTTCAGGGGAGTTACTCCTGATTTAAACCAGTGAAAACAAGAGGAGAATCGGATCCATTGTGCTGAGCCAGTCAGTGCAGTGTGGCAATAAACAGATGTAACTAGAAAGCACATAGCAAGCAACTGTAATGTGGAGTCAGATCTTTGTCTGCCCTTGAGTCTTCCAAAGGCCCAGTTCAACATATGACAGCTATGGAACCTCTGGTTGAAAGACTCCTGGAGGCCTTGGGTATTTTACATAGGGCATAATCCTTTGGGTGAAACTGAATAGTGCCAGCACCAGCATTTAGCACACAGGAGGCAAGTCCCATTGAAATGAATGGGATTCATGCCCATGCTAACTGCTAGAATGTGCACTGCCATCCAGATGATCATGGTGTTATACAGTTTAAGAGAATGATGCCAAGCCCAGCAGAAACCAAGGATCACTCCTGACAGGCTGCTGTTTCCTTTAACATTATGTGGAGGATATCTCTATCTAAAGTAATCTAATCCCACAGATGGGATTTGGAGGCCTTCCCCTTAGTATGCAAAATCATGCTCAAGCTCATGCTGGTTCATGTTCCAGGAGGGACATTCAGGGTTAATTTCTATGAATCTCTTGCAGGAATTCCCAGATAATCTCAGGCGAATCTGTGGAGAGGATTCTGCTGAATTTGCAAAGGAGTTCGGCGTTGGGGGATGGGTGTTTGCATGATGATCACTAACTAGCCATGCACAATGTCAGCGCAGTGTGAGCCCTGACACAGGACAGCAGTACACACAGATGGGGTGAGTTTAGGAGCTTCTGTGCCCTATTCACTTGGGTCTTCCCTCATTCCTCCCCACTCCGCTTTCAAGGTCACATCAGCAGGTTTGTTGATTTGGTAAGAAAGAAAGAAAATCCCAACCACATAAAAACTGATCCAAGGGACAATGAGCAGCTGGCAGCGTGATTTTGTTCTCTTCTGCTCCAGTTGCCTGGCTGTGTTCTGCCCTGCCTCCAGGATGTTCATTCGTTATTATACTTGGCGACATGGTTACGAAAGGAATGATGCACTCAGGTATACACAGATAAGAACTATCTGGCTCCTTCTCTCACAGAGTTGCCTAATACATGTTATTTGCATAAGGGATTGTAAAACCCTGGCCAGCTGCAGTGCTTGGGCTTCTGCGAGAGAAAAGCAATCCCTGAAATGGAGGATCAGACAATGTCCTGTCTGGGAGCCCTGAGGTGCCAGTGGCTACGGCTACCGGCTCCATCTGAGCTTTCACCCAAAGGGGGTGGAACAAAGGCGCATCACGCCCATTTCTGATATAACCACGCCCCTCATGGGGTGTCATCACATCATGACACTCTGCACAGGTGGGTCCATCCTGGAAAAGGGAGCAGAGCAAAGCGGTTGCCACAACACTTTCTGATGAAACCCCACCCCCTAGGGAGCATCAAGTTACTCCATAGGGGAGAGGCCGCACTGTAATAAAGAGGGCAGGAAACTCCCTATGGCATGTCCCCTGATTTTTCTGGGTTACCAGGGTTGTCCCTAGCTGACCTGGAGAAATTGAGAGGCTTCTGCTGGAGCCTCTGGGTCAGAACCTCTTCAGGTGAAACCTAGAGAGGTGGTTGGCAACTCTCCCAATGGCCACCCCCTCCCCCAGTGAAGTAACAAACAGTTCAAAGTGGGGTGTGGGGCGTTCCCTCCCGTCTTGACCCCTCCACGCCTTGCTCCCTGAGTTGCTCAACATTAGGGTTATCATCACCCTTTAGAGTCTGACCCCGAGTTTCAGGCTTTTCAAACACTATCTCTGGGCTTTGGGTTAATTAGATCAGTGGGGAGAAACAGACGTGCAGGTGGTGTGGCGGGTGAGGGAGGGACACTGAATAAACGTGTGCATGGCCGGAGAGCCATCCCGCCACCCACACAGCCTGGGGAGCTCAACAAACATGTGGGCAGGTGGCCCCGCCCTCACACATCATCCCACCCTCACCATGATGGGCAGCCATGGTGACCACCCATGGTGCCTGGCCATGGTGGCCCCTGGCCCAGGGCAGGGATGACAGTGACGATGTGCTGGTGGGTCCTGGGCCACAGTGGGGCCACCGTCACATCTGTTTTTACCCACAGATCGCCTTAGATTTGACCTGCCTTTCCAGGTGCCAAAGCAGCAGGAGAGGGTGCTATGTGGCATTAGCCATACCCTGTCCGGACTGCCCAGGGGAAGTTCCTGCTTTGACTGCAGTGAGAGAGCAGATGGGAGAGGATGTGAAACTGAAGTGGGCAACAGGAAGTGTCGCTGGCTCCAGTATGGGATCCAGAGAAGCTGGGGGCTCATGTGAAATGGTGGTAGGGGCCCCCTCCTAACAGGAATGTTTGATGGACAGTCACACACCGACACACCGGTAATTAATTTTGTATGTTCAGTGTAACCCAACACTCCATTCCAGGCCAATCTGTTGCCCTTGTTTCTAGTTTATCATGGACCCCATGCATTGGGGACCCCCTCCTAAATTGCTGTGGGCTCTCTATAGGCCGGGGAACTCCATGTTTGAGGCCCTCTGGGCTCTTATTCTATGCCAGTTCTTCTCAGAATCATGTTGTCCTTTCAAGTTTATTTATGGACCTTTTGTACTGGGGGCTGAGTGCCTCCACTACCTGGGGCCCATGTGAAATGGGGTAGTACAATCTGCCCATGCTTAGATCAAGTGCTTAGATCAGGCCCTGGCTTTGAACATTACCCACCCAGAAGGGATTTTCTGCATGCGAGCATACGCAAAACAAACTCCTGCTTTGTTTACATGCTCTGCATGTTGTGGGGTTGGGGTCTCACTCTCAACTAGGGCTGCCTCCTGTCCATTATAGAGGCGCGATAGCACCTCTATTAGTTAAGGCGAAAGGCAGTTCTCATTCAATCTCCGCCTGTCTGTAACATGGTACTATTGATTCACTGCCAGGTTGCAACTAAAATCTTCTGCAGGGGATTAATTCTTTATTTTGGGGTCTTTAGTAAAACTGAATGGAATAGAAAATTAAAGTTCACTGTCAGGCAATCGTTGGTGAATCTCGGGACGGAATGGTGTTGTTAATAAAAAGTTAGAGAGAAAAAATGATCACGTTAAAAAGAATGGAAGAAATCCTTAAGTTGCTCATGCACATTTTCTCTGTAAACATTGTAAAAACATTTTCATTCAAGCACCTTAACAAGTTAATTATTTATTAGAGTATAATTTCCATAAGTTGTTAGAGGGACGAGTAACTTATATGGTATTTAATAGTTTATTTGTTTTTAATTGTTGTTAGCTTATATATGTTCTCATGATACGACTATGTTTATGGTTAATTATTATTTATAAAATCATACAGGGGCCAAGTCTGTCACCACAAGCTCTGAGAAGAGCAAGGCATTATTAATTTGTTGGGGTTTTTTAGATGTCTGTGCTTATTAATGCTGATGCATATTGTGGTTTTATTTTTATATTATTTAATTGTATATTTTTCATTTTGATTTTACCATGATATTATTTAATTGTAATTTTAATGAATTTGTAATGGCCTATGGCCAACAAAATTGTTACTTACTTACTATTACAGTATAAAAACTTATATTTCATTTCTGGATTTCCAAACCAACTATACAATTTCAACATCAAAATTAACTTATTAATTATTATTATTTTATAAGCTTTTATATAGTGCCAGCGATGTACCTGGTGCTTTACAGAGAATAAGATAGACACAGTCCCTGCCCGAGAGTAGTAGCGGCTGGCGACCCAGGGTGTTTGGGGCAGAGCCCCCCCAAGCGCCGCCGAGCTGCCGCTGACTTTTAAAAAAAAAAAGCCCCGCTGGCTGCTGCAGCTTCTGAGTCAGACAGTGCTGCAGGCAGCAGCCTCTGACTTTGCTTGCTTCAGAGGCTGCTCCGGCCGGGCGGAGCAGCCTCTGAGAAGCAAAGTCAGAGGCCGCTGCGGCTGCAGTGCTGTCACCTGTCAGAAGCTCCGCTCCAGCCAGCGCTGTCTGAGTTCTCCCTTCTGGAATCCACTCCTGAGGAGTGGGTCCTGCAAGGGACAAAAAGGCTAAGCCCAAACCGCGTTTTCTATGGAAAACGCGATTTGGGCGGCTGAGCCTAGCCGTCCACAGCACGTATAGGATGTGCTGTGGAGGGAGGGGCTAGCCTTTCCATTGAGCCCTACGGGCTCAATGGAAGATCTCGACAGGGCGTTTGCTGAAACAGCCCTGGCGAGATCCCTAGGGTGGGGGGACTGAGGCAGGGAGCAGCGCGCATGCACGCTACTCCCTACCTCACATGCAGCTCAACATGGCTGCCGGCGTGCTGTTGGAGAACTCAGTTCTACAACATCATGCTGCCAGCCCAGCCGCTTCCCTGCCGCTTCCCCTTGCCACTCCCCACCACCCATCTGCTGCTCAGAGCGGCCGGGGGGGGGGGG
>QEPC01012762.1:5282230-5297609 GCA_003113815.1 Sphenodon punctatus
AGGGTGCAAAAAGGACCTCAGCTAGCAAACACCTAACTCCCCACTCTCACTGAGCTAGGGGGAATCACCAAAATATTAATTTATTATTAATTTATTATTATTATTATTATTAAATAATAAAATATGGGGTGGGACAGGGGAGAAAGAGTTAAAGAACAATGAGGAGAGAGATGGGAAGCAATAGGATGGTGGGAAGTGGGAGATAAAGAGAGGAAGCAAGATATAGGCATGTGTGTGTGGAGCAGGGAGGGGATCACAAGTTAGCCGCAAAACATGCACTTGATACAAACGTCTATAAAACCAGCCACCAACTCAGATAACGTCAGCAATTTCAAGATACAAACATTTTCACAGATTTAGCATTACTTCTGGTAGCATCCTATGTAACCATATATATCTCCCAGCAATCCCAATTTTTGGTGCCTCTTCGCCGATGTAAAAAATCTGGGTGCAAATTGTGCAGACATCCATTGTATCCTTTTAGACATGTCTTCTTGGTGAAGGCGTGTTCCGCGGTCTTCCGCAGCGCACTCTTGTTGGTTTAAGCATATCCTGCTGCGTTGCAATAGTGGTTGTGCATTTTACACACTTTTCACTCTTCTCTTGTAATTGCCTCCAGGGAAAATTGATTGCTGCAGGCAAGCTGAGAAGCCGAACCTGCCGACAGGTTCCAGGTGCTTGATGTCTGTACAGTAACTGGGAAAACACAGGAATATTTGGGGGGAGGGGGTGCACCACGCACAAAATAATAACCGCTTTCCCAGAGCAATTTAATACATTTCACCAAATGCCAGAGAGAAACGACTCTTGTCAAAAAAGCCAGGTTACTTTTGACTTTTTTTACAGGCAGGAAGCCAGCATGCAAGTGTGATGCAAGTATTCACATGTTTGTTTGATGAAAAAAACAAAACAAATAGAAAATGTAACTCATATTTTTCTTTCAAAGCACTTGAAATTGATTTAATTTAAAAAAAATAAAAAAATAGTTCTGTGGTTTCCAAGACTGATTTTTAAACAAAAAAGAATTTTGGAACTTTAAAGTGGTAATTTGGGGACTGGGGGAGGGGGGGGGAGTTGATAGGAGGAGGACAAATTTCAATGAACTTCCAATAAAACTTTTTCTGGACTTGCAAGTTTCAGCAGAACCAGAATTTTATTCATTCATTTATTTAGCAAAATATTTGGGGATCTACAAAAAAAAAAAACCTATGAAAAAAAAATTAGTGCAAAATACCTAAACCAATTCTGCAGGATACAATGGGCAGCAGTTTTTGTGCCACTGAAGCTGAATGTGCCACTGTCTCTGCGAAGCAAACCCAGACCAGCCACGTACAAAATAAAAAAAGAGCATGATTCAGAATCCACTTTTTTCCCAAGTGGTTTTACCTCTTTTTACTGTTCTTATTGTTTTAGTAACCCTTTCCTGTATTTTTAATTGTTTTTAAATGTTTTGTAAGCTATCCCGAGCTGCCGTTAAGGCTGGAGGGAGCAGGGTAGAAGTTTTTAAATAAATAAAAATAAATAAAATTCTGGAGTAGCCCCAAGGAAACCCACAATGATCTGTGGATTGCAGCCCAAGTAACCAAGCCAGAGTAGCTGAATATGTGACTGTGTGAATACCCTTTTCAGATGTGGATGTTACTTAGATATTTAAATAAATAAATAAAAATTAAATAAATAAATATTTGGAGAGCGATCTGAAAATGCAAATAAAAAAATCCACTATTCATTTCAGCTCTCGTGGATTCGCTCTGGAGTTCAATAATAGTGTTGAACAGAGGGTAAAAACAGACGTGATGGTGGGCCACCTTGGCCTTCTCTGTCATGGGGTATTTTCAGACGTTACGAGATCACAGTGAACCATGGTGAATACGCACTTGTGGTCACTGTGCCTCGAACGTCTGTTTGACGGCCGCCAGATGTTCGCCACAGTCAAAACCCACACGGGGTCATTTTCAACCACGCTTCCCGGGCTAGCCGTGGGAATTTCCCGGGAAGCGTGGTGAAAGTGATCCCCAGTGGGGACCAAAAAAAATCACGTCTGGTCGGGCGCCACGGCCCAGGATCACCGGCGGGATCCCAAGCCATGGCGATTTCAGCCAGACGCTGCGGCCGCATTGGCTCCGCCGTCCGCCCGTCTCCCCAGAGGGCGGGCGGCGGGGAGCGTGGAGGGGGCAGGGCCGTGCGGCCACACGTTGCGCCACGCAGCCCCGCCCCCTCCCAGATTCCCCGCCGGGATCCCCCGGCACATCTGATACGGCGTGACGGGGTCATCCCGGTGGGGAATGATTTGGTTGTTTTCGGTACGGGGCCAAGCGGCCCCGTAACGTCTGAAAACACCTATGCTTTGGCCCGGAGGTTGGCCCAGAATTACCCCGGGCCATTTCGGGGGCTAAGGTCTGCCCCATTAGCTGCCCAGAGCTGCCTGAGGCAGGATGGGTGTGGGGTATCAAATTTTAAAAATAAAATAAAATTTTTATTTTTTTTAAAAAGCGGGCCAGAGTGTGTTAGCATGGCTGTTCCCGCTGGTCCGGCGCATGCATGTTTGTTTTCTTTCACCCATAGGTGTGATAGACATGGGGACTCAGTGGCCTGAGCCTCCCCCACCCCCCACCCCCAAATGGATTTTCCCTAGGGGGCTATGCCCTTTCCCACCTCCCTGGATTTCTGTGTTATTGGTGGGGGCCAACAGAGCTCACAGCAGCTCAGTCCATTTCATTTCAACAGCCAGGAAAAATACTCTTCTGCCCCTCACTTGTAAAAACCCTGTGCTGGGTGAGGGCGAGTCTCTGTCCCTTTGGCAGGCAGGGTCAGCCTGCCATTGGATCATCAGCTAGTGTGTTGCTAATTGCTCTCCTCCTGATTCACTTGCTGGTCAATTCTTTTTGCCTCCTGCAACTGATTACCCTGTAATATCCAGGTGGAGGCTGTGGCGAGGAGCGTTTTTCGCCAACTACACCTGGTGCAATGGCTCCGGCCGTATGTCTCAGACACTGACCTGGCCACCGTCATCCATGCTTTCATCACCTCCAGGTTGGACTATTGAAATGCGCTCTACATGGGGCTACCCATGGTGACGGCTCGGAAGTTGCAGCTGGTGCCAAATGTGGCAGCCCAGCTTTTGGTGGGGCTGGGCCGCCGGGAACACATAATACCGGTGCTCCGTTCTCTGCACTGGCTGCCAGTGGTTTTCCAGGCCCGATTCAAGGTGTTGGTTTTAACCTATAAAGCCCTATACGGCCTAGGCTGTGCATATCTGCAGGACCGCCTCACCCCCGAGGTTTGGATCGGCCCCTGCGGTCATCTGGGGGGTGCCTTGCTCAAGGTCCCCCGAGTCTTCCAGGGGGGCCACACAGCAGAGGGCGTTCTCGGTGGCCGCACCGCGGCTGCGCCCAACTGGCCCCTGACCTCCCCTTGTTTCGACGAAATTGTAAGATCCAGCTGTTCCACCAGGTGTTTAGCAAGGGAGATGGGTGGGGGGTTTGGGTTTGAGTGGAGTGGGGTGGGGAGGGTGGGAGGGTATTTGGTACTTCTTTTTTAAGTTGTTTTAAGTGTTTTCGTATTTTACACGATGTGAGCCTCCCTGAGCTGCCTGAGGCAGGAGGGGCAGGATAATAATTTTTTTAAATAAATAAAAATAAATAAATAACCACCCTACTAAATGGCTGAGGTGCTGTCGCCCCCCTGATCATGGGGCCTTTACTTCTATGGGGCTTGTTGGCTGGCTGGAACCTCACCTTGGCTTTAAACACTTTGCGCTCCAGCTCCAACAGCCTTGACTACCAAGCCCGTCTGCTTCTCCCCGCAGCCCAAGCAGCACCAGCGCAGCGGCCAGGACTGCCAGCAGGCATAGGGCAGGTGAGCCAGATGGACTTCCTCCTTCCTGCCCCTTTTCCAGTTACGATGTACCAAGGGCTGAAACTCAATCTAATTTTTCTCTCAATTCTCATTGAGTACCAAACTTCTTGATGAGAATCGGAAACAAACGAGAATCGAGAAAAGCCACAATCTTGATGTTTTCTCGTCAGGGGTTTTGTTTTCCCTATTTAGTATGTCAAATAAAATAAATAAAATGTACTCACTGGAGCTGTGTGTGCCACATCCCATGCCAAGTCTCCCATCCACGTTTGCCTGCCTGTGTCTCTATTCTTGCTCTCTTCTCGTCTTCTCCACAACGGGGGGAAAAACAAGGAAAAGAACTGCCCATGTGCAAAATGGCCGCTCGGCTATTCTGTGCATGTGCAACCCTTTTCCAAAATGGTGGCAACGCTGCCAGCGCTACTTTGGAGAAGGGCTGCACGTGTGCAGAATGGCCTGGTGACCATGTTGCACATGGGCAGTTCATTTCTTTCTTTTTAAGTGAGATTCTCATGAGAATCACGCACCATTCTATATGACGCTGGCAGGGTGTCTGTTCTGTGGGAATGTGGTGTATATGTTTATTTTATATTTATTTATTTTATAGATTTGTATCCCGCCCCCTCCTGCAACGCAGCTCGGGGCGGCTAACAGCAGTCATAAAAACAATTAAGATCAATTAAAATATACATATAAAATACATCAATAAAACAGGGCTAAAGGACAGTAATAAATAAATAAATGGGCGGGGGATTAAAATCACACACCCCCACCCTCCCTCCCAAAGGCCTGGGCAAACAGCCAGGTCTTACAGTTCCGCCGAAATGTCAAAAGGCTTGGGGCCAGGCGAGCTTCCTCCGGAAGGGAGTTCCACAGCCGCGGCCCTACCACCGAGAATGCTCGCTCCATCGTGGCCCCCCGCTTAACACGGGGGACCTCCAGGAGGGCACCCCCGGCAGACCGCAGGAGCCGTTCCGGGGCGCGAAGGGCGAGGCGGTCCCTAAGGTAAGAGGGGCCAAGGCCGTATAGGGCTTTATAGATCATCACTAGGACCTTGAACTTGGCCCGGCACACTATCGGCAGCCAGTGCAGCGCTCGGAGCACCGGTGTAATGTGCTCCCGGCGACCCGTCCCCGTAAGAAGACGAGCCGCCGCATTCTGCACCAGCTGCAGCCTCCGGGCCAAGAACAAGGGAAGCCCCACGTAGAGCGCGTTGCAGTAGTCGAGCCGCGAGGTGACGAAGGCATGGATGAGGGAGGCCAGGTCCGGGCCAGAGACATACGGACGCAGCCTACGTACCAGATAAAGCTGGCGGAAGGCAGCCTTAGCGACTGCCTCCACCTGCCGCTCCAGCCGCAGGTCTGCGTCCAATATGACCCCCAGACTCCGGACCTGCTGAGCTACAGGGGGGCAAACCCCCCCAACCAGGGGGGCCACCACCCCCTTCGCCCTCCCCACCACCATCACCTCCGTCTTATCTGGGTTGAGCTTCAGTCTGCTCCGCCGCATCCAATCCGCCACGGCCTCCAAACATTGGGATAGCACCGAGACAGCAGGGTCTGGGTCAGTAGAAAACGAGAGGTACAGCTGAGTATCATCAGCATACTGGTGACATCGCACCCCGAACCCTCTCACGACCTCCCCCAAGGGCTGCATATAGATGTTAAATAATAATGGAGACAAGATCGATCCCTGCGGAACGCCACACGGTAAGGCGCGGGGGCTCGATGTTTCCTCCCCCAACACCACCCGCTGGCTCCTCCCCGAGAGGAATGAACGGAACCATTCAAGAACAGTCCCGTCCAGACCCCCCCGGTCACGCAGTCGTCTCAACAGCAGCCCATGGTCCACGGTGTCAAAAGCGGCCGAGAGATCGAGCAGGATGAGAAATGTCGAACATCCCGCATCCATCTCCCGGCGGAGGTCGTCCACCAAGGCCACCAACGCCGTCTCGGTGCCATAGCCGGGGCGGAACCCAGATTGAAAAGGGTCAAGGAGCCCGATATTATCTAGATGACCCTGGAGCTGGAGCGCCACTGCCCGCTCAATAACCTTCCCTAAAAAGGGAAGGTTAGAGACAGGTCGGTAGCTGGCGAGCGCGTCTACGTCCAACGATGGTTTTTTCAGCAGGGGGCGCACCACAGCCTCTTTTAAGCAAGGCGACAACCTCCCCTGCCGAAGGGACGCATTCACCACCCTCGCCAGCACCGTCCCCAACGTCTCCCCGGAAGCTTTTATTAACCAGGACGGGCATGGATCTAGTTGACAACACGTGGCCCTCACAGACCCCAGGACATCCACCACATCGGCTGGCGTCACTTCCTGAAACTCACCCCATAAAGATGGACCAGACGGACCCTCCGCCCCCCCGCGCTCTTCCCCTACTGCTATCAACCCAGCGTCGAAATCGGCCTGAATCCGAGCGATCTTGTCTGCGAAGTAGATGACAAACTCCTCACAGCGGGCCCGGGACAAGTCCCCATCCAGGCGGAGGGAGGCCGGACTCACCAGCCCCCGCACCACCCGAAACAGCTCCGCTGGACGCGACTTCGCAGACGCTATGAGGACGGCGAGGAATTCCTTCCTCGCCGTCCTCACAGCCTCCACATAGGACCGCAAATGGGCCCTATGGAGAAGACGATCGGAGACAGACCGAGTCCGACGCCAGCGTCGCTCTAGCCTCCTGCCCACACGCTTCATACACCGCAGCCCCTCAGTAAACCAAGGGGTCCTGCGGTGACGAGACCGAGGCAGAAGGCGCCTCGGAGCCACCCTGTCAATGGCCTCCTCCAGCAAGATGTTCCAATGCTGGACCAGCTCATCCACAGAATGACCGTCCACATCCAGGGTAAGCTCCCTCAGGACCTCCTGGAACCGCTGGGGTTCCATCAGCCTCCGAGGGCGGACCATCCTAACTGGTCCCTTCCCCTTCTGGAGGGGGCGCGCTAAAAGACCGGCCTGAAGGAGGTAATGGTCCGTCCACGACAAGGGCACCGCTGTCACCTCCCCCACAACCGGACCCCCCGCCTCAAGGCCAGAGCCGAAGATCAGGTCGAGGGTATGTCCCCCCACGTGGGTCGGGCAGATCACCTCCTGGGACAAGTTCATAGTTGCCATGGCGGCCATGAACTCCCGCTCCGCCCCAACAAGGCCGGCATCGGCGTGGACGTTGAAGTCCCCCAGAACCAAAGTCCTGGGGGAGCCCAACACCACCTCCGAGGCCAGCTCCGCTAGAGCGGTAAGGGATGCCGCCGGGCATGAAGGGGCCCGGTACACCAGCAGCACCCCTAGCTTGCCCCCAGCCAAATCGATCACCACGTGCAGAGCCTCTACACCCACAATCTCCGGCACTGGATACCTCCTAACAGGCCAGTCTTCCCTAAAAACAATAGCTACGCCTCCTCCCCGGCCGCTCATGCGGGGCTGATGCTGCACGGCATACCCAGCTGGAACCAGATCCGCCAAAGTTGGACCGGCCAGATCATCCAGCCAGGTCTCCGTGATGCATGCGAGGTCCACGGCCCCATCCACGATCAAATCGTGGATAATCGGGGCCTTGTTGACCACGGACCTCGCATTCATCAGCACCAGCCCCCCACGCGCGGACCCTGGACCCGGCACCTCCCTCCCCCTTAGTGGGGGGGTGATGACCTCCACCTCCCTCAGGCACCGTGGACCCCTAGGGGCCCGTGCCTTCCCACCCCATGGACCATACCGTCCGCGCCCCATCACGACCCCAATGGCCATGCCCTCCCCTCCGTCCACCCAATCCCGGCCCTTCAGACCTGGCTGCTTGCCCCCCGGCCCTCCCTCCCCCCCTCCCCCCCATAACCCTCCCCCCCCAACCATACCCTCCCCATTCTCCCTCGGTCTCCCCCTCTCACGGGGAGACCGAGCCACCCCCTCCCCCCCAACCCTCCCGGTCCTCCCCCTGCTCTCACCAGGGGGAGTCCCTGGGTCCACCCCCCACATTACCCCCCGTATCAATACCCCCACCCTACCACCCTAGCCCTGAAAGATAAAACAGCCTGCCCAATAAAACACAAAAAAACCCCTGCCACCCCCTGCAGTCCCCCAAAGTGCCCCCGAAAGTGCCGCGCCCTTTGGCCGCGGCCCTTCGGCCGCGAGCCTGCGGCCGCAGCCTGCAGCTCCAGCCGCTGTCTGTGGGCTTTTAGCCCCCGCTACTTCCAGGTGGGGGGGGAGGGGACAGGACAGCCCACGTGGCTGCCCTCTGCGTTCCCCCCCCTAGCCCCCAACCTCACGGTTAGTTGTTTTCCTCCCCGCAGGTGTCCCGCGGGGATGAAGCAGCGGCGGCGGCGGTCCCAGCAGGCGGCAGATGTCGGCGGCGGCAAACGGTGGCGGCGGCGAAGGCAGGCAGGCCCCCCCCGCACCAGCAGCAGCAAGCAGGTAAGTGGGGTTGATGTTCTTCCCCCAGGCTTCCCCCAGGATGTTCTGTGGAGCTGGGAGGAGGTCTTTTCTGTGCAGCTCTAGCGAGATGAGAGGGGTGTCTGTTTTGTGGGGCTTTATGGAACTGGTGTGTGTGTGTGTGTGCGTTGGTTCTATGGATCTGGGGAGTGTCTGAGAATGAGGGTGTCTTTATCGGGGTGTGAGAGGAGGTGTCTGATCTGTGGGGCTCCATGAAGCCAAGGGGGTTTCTATTCTATGGGACTGTATGGAGCAGGAGGGAGGTGTCTGTTCAGTGGGTCTCTATGGGGCTGAGGGGGTTTCTATTCCATGGGGAGTGTCTGTTCTATAGGGCTATCGGGGGGGGGAGGGGCGGTATCTGTTCTACGGGGCTGTCTGTTTTGTGGGAATCCATGAAGCCAAGTGACCCCTATGTGACTATGAAGGGGTCTCCCCCCAGTTCAAGAGCCCTCCCAGGGGGACAAGTAGTGATGCCTCTCTTCTTTTGGGTGGGTGGGTGTTTTCAGACATTACGAGATCACAGTCAACCACAGTGAACCACACATAACCCCGCGGCGGGGCCAAAGGACCCCAAACATCTGTTCGGCGGTCGCCAGATGTTCACCACAGACAATCCCCAGCAGGGGACAAAGCTAACCACCCTTCCAGATGTCCGGCCCAGACCATCTCCGAAAGGGTGGCCAAAGCAATTCCCACCGGGAAAGAACAAAACATAACGGCTGAATGACAATCACCAGCCGGAAGCAACCAAAATGATTCCCAGCCGGGGACAAAGCACGCAGCATCGCTGCCAGGCAACGAGCAACAACACAGGCCAGGGAGGGAGATTTAAAGGGCACCCGGCAGCACAGGAACATGGCGGGATGGAGCGAGGTGGAAGGGAGAGGAGAGCGGAGGGCAAGCAAGCAAGGGAGGCGGTGGAGGCACAGGTGGAGGAGGTGGTTGTACTGCACATAGAGGCGGTGGAGGGAGAGCAAGAGCAGCCAGGACACGCCGCCCCAGAGCCGGCAACTGGCCTGGGGGACGAGGCACCCCGGAAACAGGTAAGGGGAGCGAGGGGGGGCAGGGGCACCAAGGGGGGGGGCGCGGGGCTGAGGCAACCCGGAAACCAACCACCACCACCCCCCTTATGACCCACAAACACGGAAATGGGCCCGAGAGCCCGAGCCCCCGGAGGCGACAGGCGGAAGGCATGTGGAGGAGGAGGGGGACCAGAACCAGGAGGGCTCATACAGGAGAAAGCCGTACCACCGAGTGGGGCAATGGGGGCACAGGGAAACCCAGGACTTCATTAGGATCTGGGGGACCCTGGAGCACCAGCTGGAGCTAGCGGTGAACCAGAGGAACGAGCACGTGTACCAGGAGATCGTGCGGGACATGGAGGCGGTGGGGCACCACAGGACTGTGGCCCAGTGCTGCTCAAAGGTGAAGGAGCTCAAGAGGGGGTACAAGGCCATCAAGGACAATAACCGGTGGTCTGGCCATGGAGCCCGGACTGCCCTCTACTATGACGTCCTGGACCGCATCCTCCACATGAAGGAATTCATAGTCGCCCCGCGCCTCGTGGGAAGCGCCGTGGTCATGGGCAGGGAACGGGCTGATGTACCCCCTCCTCTTGCCATCCTGCTAGAAGGCACTGGCTCCAGGGGCCCTGCCCCCCAAGAGGAACGCCCTGGGACCTCGGGAAGAAGCAGGCCCCTCTTGCATCAGCCCCAGGAGCCCCCAGACAATGTCCGCACCAGGAGGAGCCAAGGCCGGCACAACGACAAGGGACAGGCCTCGGAGTGCTCCAAGACCGACATCGAGGGTAAGCATGCAGGTGGGATGGGAAACAGACCAGAGGGGATGGGCCGAGGGGGGGAATGGGGCACACTGGCCATGGGGCCACCCCCTGAC
The DNA here is from genome assembly GCA_003113815.1 of Sphenodon punctatus. Taxonomy (NCBI): domain Eukaryota; kingdom Metazoa; phylum Chordata; class Lepidosauria; order Sphenodontia; family Sphenodontidae; genus Sphenodon; species Sphenodon punctatus. The sequence continues at coordinate 5,292,410 of QEPC01012762.1, forward strand.
ACCCCGTACCACGGAAAGGGGGCCAGGGGGACACGTACAGCCTACCCCCACCCACCCCCTGCCATATCCTCTCAGGTCACGGCACGCCCCAGGACAGGCAGGCGAGGGGGACGGCGACAGGCAGCCCCAGGAGCAGCCAGAGGTCCCAAGTGAGGCAACCCGGCCAGTGGGGGGTGAGGAGGCTGGGGAAGGCTGGGTGGGGGACCTGGCCCGTTTGGTGTGGGGGAGGGAAGGCCTGGGCGCAGGGGAACGCCGGGGGAGGGCACCGGCCAGCCCCCCGGCAGGACACACAAGAACTCCCAGCCGTGGCATGGGATAGGGGGCGGCCAGTTGGAGCGCCTAACTAACCTCTACTGTGCACCCCAACAGGACGACCCGCCGGGTCCCAGAAAACTGGCCCGGTGCCCCCGGCTCAGCGAATGAGGGAGCACCATGCATGGGTATGGCACCGGAGAGAGGAGCAGGCGGAGGACATAGTCCGCACCACCACCAAGCAGGGCGAGCGGATTATTGCGGCCATCGACCGCATGGAGGCAGCCACCGAAAGGGCCGTGCAGCAAGCAGAGGCAAGGGACCAGAGGCTGCAGGCGGAGGTGTGCCTCGAATGGAGGCGGGAGTGCCGGGAGCACAGCAGGCAGGTGGAGGCGTTCGGGCGCCTGGAACAAACCATCGACTGGATGGTGAGGGAGCACTCTGCCAAGATGGACCAGTCCCATGACATTGGCACCTCGCTGCTACTTCACGCGGGGACCATGAGCGCATACATGATGGCCGCCGCCCTGCCGAGCATCCTGCCTGCCCCAGCCCCGATACCGGGCTCCTCGGCGCCCCTGCCACCAGCATGCCCGCATGGCCTGCGCATCCGCCTACCAGTCCCTGTAGGCCTCCGGAGGGAGCAGCCGCCCAGGGGGGCCCCTCCTGGGCCACCCGCCCTGCCAACAATGCCTGTTCCTCAGGACACCTAGGTGTCCCAGGAAACTGTCGGGGACACGGACAGCGGGGGAGGGGGGAGCTCACAGAGCTCCATGGCGGCCACAGGGCAGCCAAGAGGGAGGCCCCAGAGACAGGCGGGTCATGGGGGACGGGGGGAAGGGGACGAGTGGGGTGGACACGGCACTGGGAGGTTGGTGGTGGTGGTGGTGTGGTGAACTGTAGGAGGCATTCACAATAAACGCATGGGCACCACAGTCGCAGCAGTAGTTCTGTGTCACAGACCCGGGGCTGGGGGCGGGTGGGTATCTAGGGACGCGCCCAGGGTGCCGGTGGGGGCCCCGGAGTGGTGACGACGTTGGTGTGCGGCCTCATGCCACAGCCTCCCGGCTGATCTGCCTAGCCAGGGCAGCACAGATGCGATTTGCATATCAGTACTACCACGGGTTTTCACAATAAACGCATGGGCACCACAGTCGCAGCAGTAGTTCTGTGTCACAGACCCGGGGCTGGGGGCGGGTGGGTATCTAGGGACGCGCCCAGGGTGCCGGTGGGGGCCCCGGAGTGGTGACGACGTTGGTGTGCGGCCTCATGCCACAGCCTCCCGGCTGATCTGCCTAGCCAGGGCAGCACAGATGCGATTTGCATATCAGTACTACCACGGGTTTTCAGCATTCACATAGGGCCGGGAGGGCGCCGGGGTTCGGGGTAGTCAAGAGCAGCCCCATCGGTCTCGCACATGTTGTGCAGCACACAGCAGGCTCCGATCACCAGGGCTGAGGTCTCCACTGTGTAGTCCAGCTGGCCCGCAAGGCACCTCCAGCGCTGCTAGAGGGCCACGAAGGCCCTCTTGACCACAGTCTGGCTGGCACATAGGCGGGTATTGTAGAGCGCCTCCACAGGGTTCCTGGCAACCGAGTATGCCTTCATCAGCCAACGGGTGAGTGGATAGGCCGGGTCCCCCAGGATGCAGGGGCGCATGAGCACCCCCTTGATCCGGGTCATCCCCATAGCTGCAAAGTCCCCGTGGTACATCCGGGCATAGAAGAGAGAGATGGTCATGATCCGGGCATCGTGGCTGCGCCCAGAGTGGCCCGTGTAAATGTCTATGAATCACCCCCGGTGGTCCACGACCACCTGCAGCTGCAGGGAGTGGTACCCGTGTCGGTTGACATATTCCACGACCTCCCCATCGGATGGGCGGAGGATCTCTATGTGGGTGCCGCCACTGCGCCCATGCAGTTGGGGAATCCTCCTGCCTTGAAGCCGGCCACCATGGCCTCCTGGTCCACCAGCTGGATCGCTCGGTCCAGGAGCATGCACTCCACCGCCTCACAGACGGCTCGTAGGATCCCGGCAACGGTGCTCACCCCAATACCGAAGTGTTGCGAGACGAACCAGCAGGAGTCGGGTGTTGCAAGGGCCCAGACCCCGATGGCCACCCGCTGGACCATGGGAATGAGGGCCCTCATGGGGGTGTGCTGCCACTCTAGCCAGGGCGTTAACAGCTCCGCAAGTCGCAGGAGGATGCGCCTGTCCATTATTATTATTATTATAAACATTTCTATAGCGCCAGTCGTGTGGCCTGGTGCTGTACAGAACATAGAGCTAGACGCGGTCCCTGCCTGTGGTTTACAATCTAAAAGACAAAGGGGGGGAGACAGGGAGAGGGGACAGTGGGAGAGACAGGGGAGAAGACAAACAAACATTCAGGCGGATGCGAAGTCTCAGGTGCGTGTGCTTGGCTTGGTTACAATCAGGTTGGTTGCAGCAGTCTGCAGAGGAGGGCAGACAGTAAGTATATGGGGAACGACTAGCAGGCATTGGGAAAGGCGGCGAGGAAAAAGTGGGTCTTGAGGAGGGATTTGAAGGAGCGGAGGGAGGGGGCAAGGCGGATGTGGGTAGGGAGGGAGTTCCAGGCATGGGGGGCAGCGAGGGAGAAGGGTCGAAGGCGGTTAGGTGAGCAGGAGAAACGAGGGAGAGTGAGGGAGGGGACAGAGGAAGAGCGGAGAGCGCGTGCAGGAGTGCGTAAGGAGATTAGGTCTGAGAGGTAGGGGGGAACTTGATTGTGGAGTGATTTGAACATGAAAACCAGGAGTTTAAACAGAATACGTTCAGGAAGGGGGAGCCAGTGAAGAGAGAAGAGGAGAGGCTGCACATGGTCGAAGCGACGGGCAGAGTGAATGACCCTGGCAGCGGAATTTTGGATTGCCATAAGAGGGGAGAGGTGAGAGCGAGGGAGGCCAGCAAGGAGGAGGTTGCAGTAATAGAGGCGAGAGATAACCATGGCATGAACACAGGTTAGAGGGAGAGGAAGGGGAGGGAGGAAAAATGAGGAGTTCGGTCTTGGCCATGTTGAGCTTGAGTTGACGTCGGGACATCCAGGTGGAGATATCAGAGAGGCACATCCAAAAGTGCGCTTTCCAGGCGGCCTCATCCCAGTGAGCCAGCGCCCTGACCCACCACCCCTGTGTCCGCTCCGTGACCCATACCCGCCAGGCAATGGGCAAACCAAGCAGGGCTGCATGCCCCATGGTCTCCCTCCACCACTGGAGCCGCTGGCTGCCTCGCGGAGCGCAGCAGCCCACTCCCGGGCGCGGATGAGGGCCTGTCGGGCTGCCCCGGACACCCACTGGGCCCTGAGTCAGGCCAGGGAGCGCCTGCGCCCTTGGTGGGCTCACCGGGCTCTAGCTGCGCTCCTGGCCATGCACACCCGCAGCCGGGAAGCCAGGTGCACCTCTGCGGTCTGGATGTGCAAGAGGTCAGTGTGCGAGCAGTACCACTCTGCGCAGACTGCTAGGTTTATCCCGCAAGCGCCCAAACGTCCCAGCTCCATGGTGAACGGTGCCCCGGATGGGTTGCAGCCACAACTGTTATAGGCTGGGGCATTTGTAGCCCCACCCCAGGTCGCAACCTGACAACTGGGCGTGGGGCCCCGGGTCACCTCTGCCTGCTCCCCCGACCAACTGGCCCGGCTCCTGCAGGACGGGCGGGGCGGGGAGGCAGGGGGCACCCCATTGAGCACACCTGCAGTCACTGTGCAGGGCCTGGCGCATGGTCCAGCCTGCACCTGGGCATGCGAGCAGCAGCTGCATTCCTGCTGTCATCACCCCCCACCTCTCTGTGTTGGCTGCCTGTTGTCCTCGCCGCCCTGATCCGTGTGTAGGCTGTCCTGTCTGTGTACTCGGTTCCAGCAGCTGTGCTGGGTCTGCACCCCACACCTTGCTCGCTTGCCATGCCATGTTGTGACCTGTGGCCTTATCGCTTGGCCTTGGAGCTCCCCTGCTTCACCTCCCATCCCTGCAGGGATTGTGGGGCCCCTCTTTCCTTGCAGTTACTATCTGCCGCTTGCTGGACCATGGCTGGCAGCGCTTCCCCAGGGCTCACGGACTGGACACCCCCGGCACCCCCCATAGCTGGACCTTCCGCGAGACCATGACCCTGTGTGACCTGTGGCATTCCCCAGCTGTGCAATTGCTCCTGAGCTGCCCAGACAGCCTCACAGGTGCCTATGCGATCCTGAGCTCCGGCCTGCGCTACTTCAGCTATGAGGTGTGTGCCTGCGATTGCCAGCTGCATGCGGAGATGCTGGGCCTGCATCCCTTTCCCGATGGGCGCATCCTGGAGATGAGGTGCTCGCATGTGGGGTGGTTCGCGGCGGAGACCGTGTCTGCTCTCTCTGTGTGCAGCCTGGCCACCTACATGGCCTGTCTGGCGGAGGGGGGCCCTGCCCTGGCTGTGTCCTTCTTTGGCTGCGTTCACAGGGCCCGTGGGTACCAGCGGTTGCGTGGGGCGGTCTATCACCGCCTGTTGGAGCTTGGTCACCTTCTGTGGCCCCCAGCTCCTGACTGTGGCTTGTCGGAGCCCACTGGGGCAGAGCTGACGGCGTTGGCTGGTGTGTGGTCCCGATCCGATGTCCAGGTGGGGCTTGCTGTGCAGGATCCCTTCGAGGCGTACTACCTCATCGCCCACCACATGTCTGTGCTGGGCTACCATCGGGGCATGCTGCAGTGGCCCCACTACGTGCACCTGGCAGGCCACCCAGCCCCAGGCAGGATACTTCATGCCCCCCTGCAGCTGGCTGTGAAGCCCCCTGTGCCTTCCGGGCCCAGGATGCTGGCCCCGCGGTGAGCTCCCACCTCCGCCCTGACGCCGTGGGTCGCTGCCTGCTCCCTCCATGATGTCCCGGGCTCGCTGCTGTGCCGGCTGGTTCCTGGGGTTCTGCTGCCCCTGCCTGTACCTCTGGGCCCCCTCCATGCCCCCCCCCCCC
>QEPC01012762.1:5298079-5320899 GCA_003113815.1 Sphenodon punctatus
TCCCCCCTGCTTCCCTGGCCCCGGGTCCCCCCTCCCCCCCCTTTTCCCATTGTGCCGTGTGTGTTGGTCGTCCCACTGTGTTCCCCCTTCCCGTCCTTGCCCATGCGGGTGTGTATGCGCCCGGGCTTGTGTTTGTGCTGTGTGTTCTGCTGTGACCTCGTTTTCTCTGTGCCTGTTGTGTGTACCGCCTCGGCGACTCTTCTCCCTCCTCCCCCTCCCTTCCCGTTTCCCTTGTGTGGGCGTTTCCTTTTGGCCCTTCTGGCTTCGTTTGCCCTCTGTCGGCCATGTCCGCCACCCGCCTCTCCCTGGCACCTGCTGGGTGTTTTGACCACGGCCCAGAATCGGTGTCACGTCTGTTGCGCTGCCCCGAGCCATGGTCTGTCGGCCCGATTCCTTGCCGTGGTCCTCATCCCATCACGTCTGTTTGGGGCCTTCCTGGACCACAGGGGGTGGTTGGTCGGCTCGCCACCGCTGGGAATCCACTGTGGTGAATCGGGAGCCCATAACATCTGAAATCACCCTGTGTGTTATGGGGGAATAATAATAAAGAGCTGGGTTTTTTCTGTGCTGAGTGAGGTGTGAGGAAACTTGGGGGAGTTGAAGAGTGCATTACTGAAGATGACAAAGGGAGGGTTTATTTTTTTGTACAAAGTGTCTTGTTCATGTGTTTCTGAACATTGGAAATTCCTTTACTTCTTCCTTCCCTCTTGCTGTGACCCGCTGTGTAGAGCAGTGATTCCCAAAGGGTGGGCCTAGGCCCACTAACATGCCTCATGTTAGGGGAGGAATATCTTGGTGCAACTCAGTCCTAAACCTTGTTTTAAGCTCACAGTGTATGTACATCACAAGAGATGCACATCTGGAGATCTGGGCTCCATTTCTGTCATATTCAGAGGACAAGGGCTCTCCAGCCAATAAGCCAGAATCTATGGCTATGAAGAAGTTTAACAACAAAAACATTTATGGGAGGCCGGTTACAAATGGATATCAGAGCTTCTACTTACCAGATACAGGAATATAGTTGGTGTTGTAAAAGGCTTAGGCATGGGTGATGGGGTTTGGGGACAACCAGTATCATACCAAGGAACTGGGGTTTTATTGTAACTATTGTTACAATGCGAGAAATAAAGAAATGGCATTCATAATGTGTGATAGTTCTGAGCGCTTGCATTAGTGTCATCAAAATAACAGGCATGAATACTAATAGCAATGATTGACACGTGTTCTTATTTGACATCAAAACTGGCTTTAGAAGTTCAGTCTGTGCAGTTGCTTGCACCAAATGTCTCCTCTGTTTCAGCTTTCTGAGAATCTTGATTTTGAGTAATCATGTGGCATCTGTTTTCTGTGACCCCACGCCATGATCCAGGGTCCAGCCCCCAGGAAATTAAAGCCTATATGCCCATGGTGTTGAATGAGGCCTGTGTTTACCAAGCTTCTGCAGACTTGCAGGGACCAAGAAACATTTATACTTGAATCTCATTGTAGCAGGGTCAGCCTTGCCGCATGTAAGTGTTGTTAGGATCTGGCCCAAAACACACCTTCTCAAGTTATTAGCACAATATAGTTTATTATACTAGGTTTAGTCTTCAAATCTCTATAACAAGTCCATACCTGGCCAGGTATCAATTCTCTAGTTGGCTTACTTACGTCCAGTAGTCAGGCTCCACAGGCATCAAGATAACATTCCATATAGCCTCCTTCAGCTTAGAGCAGAGATGTACTCTCTCTCTCTGGTGTCCAGACAGCTTCTGCCTCCTCATCAGCTGCTCTTGCTCTCTTATATCCACAAGAGTGGGCATGGTTTCAACCCCATTCTACATCTCTTAAAGGGCCAGTGGCCTGCAGGGATTCTGCCCTGTTACACTCATCTAATCTGGATGACTCTGCAGAGGGGCTTTGCTCCTTTTTAGGCAGTCGAACAACAACCATCCAAACTGAAAAAGGGTGGCAGCTTGAACTCCAGAAGCCTACACCTTGACCCTCACCATCACATGCCCAAGATAAATCACATGCCTGAATGTGCCACCCCCATGTACCCAAATTAAATCAAATGTAATATCTCATTCGCACACAACCACACACATGCTTTCTTGCATGTTGTCTACTGTTGTGTTCCACTTCCCATGCGCTCTGCTTGACCCATCACCTGGAAAAGCAACACAACAGCATCAGGCATACAACCTTATTCAAAGGTTTATCCGAGCTGTAGTTTAAGTAGTTCTGCCACATGGGCCATACTGCATCTCAGTCAGTTCCACCATACGCCTGCAGGGGGCAGTCACATATTTCTTAGCCACTGCTTCTTCCATTTAAAAATGTAACCCACTCTACAGCTGGGCTGCAGCAATGCATCCTCTGCTCCTTGCCTGGACAGGTAAAGGGGTCATCCCATTCTCCTGGGGAAGCACTGTTTTCAACTCTAGTGGTTACGTTAGCAAAGGATCAAGCAAGTTTCCCACACCCTTTAAAGTCCAGTGTTTTGTGTATGATTCCCTTCCCAGAGTGAGGGAGCAGTGTCAGCCGCCTGCAATACAGCTTCCCACACACACAAAAGGGCTTCTCTCTTTGTTTCTCAAAACTTTTTCTTAGCCAAGGTCCCTTTTGGCATCTGATTAAATTTCTTGGACACTGTACATTTTTAATTATTTGAATATTTATTCCACCCTACCCCAAGGGTTCAGGGTAGGTTACAATACATAAAATCATATAAGATAAGCAGTTAAAATCAAAGATACAACCAGTTAAAATCCCTCATCCCAAACCCTACCCCCACCTGCCAATTTCCTGGCCAAATAAAAATCTTACCTTGTCTCCAGAAGATGAGCAGGCTCAGGCTTAGATGATATCAGAGAGCACAATGGGACATAGGAGAAGGGGAGGTTGTTTGAATATGTGTATATTTTATATATAACTTTAATATTATTAATGTTATTTCATTAGTTACTGGTTAGTTTGTTATTTTTTAAAATGTAATTAAATAAGACTTTAAAAGGGACCAAGTTTGATGGTTGGATGTTCTAGATGTTAGATGGTTAGTTCTAGTTTATATGAAGAGCTCTCTGAGATGCCTCTGTACTGCTTTAGCTGGTCTATGTAGTAGTCGTCATCTACACAGCTTTCTTTTACCATAGTATCTCCCAACATTTTGAATGGTCAAAGAAGAACAAGCCCCACCCATCTCAACCATTAAGCTTTGCTCCTCAGGGAGTAAGCTCCTCCCCATCAAACACCTCCCAGCATTCCAGGTGTATAAAGAGGGACAGAAGCTCGTCTGCTTATCATTCCACTTAGGGTGCTTTCCGATATGCATAAACGTGCATAAATGTGTCTGTCTTCCCACGTGACAAAAGCCGCGCCTGATTTGCCTCCTGGAGTTTCTCGCGGAAGGAAATCGGGCATGTTTGTGCACATCAGAAAGCACCCTTTGTTTCTTGTCATTCCATCATCTCCCCTATTGTTCTCTCAAGTGCTTTGTCCTGGGAGGCAAACAGGAAAGAGGTGCCTGGCTGGGCCTTGAATATGGGTCTTTTTGTCTTTTTCTTTTGAAAGAGGCAAGGCCAGCCTTAGAATTTGTAGGGCCCAGTGTGAAGATAAAATACAAGGGCCCTGGTAACCCCACTCTCTTGGAAGCATGCTTCATAGGTACCTAATGTCATGGCTTGGCTCTGAACCCCTGGCCTTTATGCATAGCAGCAATCTTTCCCCTGTGCTACTGCTGGGCATGTCTTGATATAGAATGTTTCCTCTCTCTTCTCTGCCCCCCACCCCCCTATACCCTGTTTGCGGCCACACCTGCCAGCTTCCTGATTGGGCTCAGCCCACTTATAAGGAGGGATGGGAGCCACAGGAAGTGGGTGGAGCACCTGTTGCTAATCCTCTCTGGCTCATGGCCTAGCTCCAACTTGGATAGTTCTGGTTCACTAAGAGGTTGTCTACCCTTGCTAAGTCTCTCCTTCCTTCCCCTAAGCTTGGGGTTACCATACCTTTGCTTTAAAAAAGGATGCTTATGAAAAATACATGGTGCAGGGCTACATCATGTATTTTTCATAAGTGTACTCTTAAAGCAGAGATATGGTAAGTAACCCTACCTAAGCTAAAGTGGGTCTCCCTTTCCCATTATCTTCCTTTCTTTTAATTCCTGTGTATTATTCCCCCTTAAGTTTAGCTTAATCCTCCCCTCTAGTGCTTCCTAGTGCTTTCATAGCTCCTTTTTTGCTTAGCCTCTTAGGCCACTTTCAGACCTCCCGCCCACCCCCCTGTGCATATTTTGGCTGCGGGGGGAATGCGCAACCAGGATATGCACGGGGATCGGCCAGTCTGAAAGCACCCCCCTTGCATGGCTTTCTCGGCACACACCCACTGGGTTTTCTGCTCTGCATCCCTGCAGGTGTTTGCCGACAAAGTCGCGCGGAGGGGAGGGGAGGCCTTTCAGACCGGCGCATATCCTGGTTGCGCATTCCCCCCGCAGCCAAAATATGCACACGGGGGGAGGGATCTGAAAGTGGCCTTAGTTCCCTTAGTATCTTGTTTAGTGTAGGGTTCCCTTATAGTTATGTACGGTTATGGTTCCTTAATCTTGGCTTGTTGAGGGCCTAGTTCCCCTTCTGATATTGCATAGCTATAGCCTTCTTGTGCTGTACAGTTATAACTTTTGCTATTGCCTTGCTAAGCCTCTGGTTTCATCTTAAGTACCGTGTTACGTGTTTGGCTCCCTCCTTAGTTTTCAGTACCAGCGCTTCGTGCTTTCTTTCCGCACTCCTTGCACTTGTCCCCTTTCCTAGCCTTGTTAACTGCATCTCTCTTCTTCTCCCTGCTGAGCACCTATCTGCCTATAGTAGGTTCAGCCCCTTTCTTCCCTTCGTGTTGCTTAATGCAGACTTGTTTCTACAGATTCCCAGTTCCCGTCAGTAACTGTCCGCCTGCTGGAATCCTGCTCTGGCCCTCACGTTACTCCCCATCCTGCTCATGTGCAGTGCACGTGTATGTGCAACCTCTCCCCCTGCTGTGCACCTGCTTCCCTGTTGACTCCTTTAGCTTGATTCTAGTACTGTCTGTTGGGCTCTCCCCTCTCCTAGCCTGGTATACCTTGATCTCTGTGCAGTGTTTCCTCCTGTATGGTTGGGGTTTGCTAGTCTCACTGTCAGCTACTCAGTTAGACTCTGTCTTCTCTACCGTTCACGCCTCCCTCTGCTTTCAGGGAAGTTGCCACTCGACAAGGCCGTATCTCTCGTTGACATCATGGCGTTGATCTCTGGCCTTAGCCTTATGGCTTAACCACTGCACGATCCTGAGGCAACAATTACTCTGTGGCAGTTATCCTGTTTGCTTTGTTTCCTGGGACCCTGGGGTTGTGTGAATGTGTGAGGCTGCTAATCCCTAGGCCTTCCTCCTTGCTAGATGGCATTGGTGTGCTTTCCCAGGCCGGTCCCTGACACCTAAAGGTGGTTGTGTTTGGGGGGGCCCTGGGAGGGAGGCCCCCTCACAGCCCTGGTGAAAGCAGAAGCCCCCAGAAAGAGCAGGACTTGGGACAGTTGCCCTGGGTCAACTGTCCCAAGGCCAGCTGGTAAGGCCAGCCATTGAAAGGCAACTGGTAAGGCCAGCCATTGAAAGAAGGACTTTGACCCCTGAAAGATGGACAATGGGTTTCAGCACCCAAAGAGGGACTGTCCCTCCGAAATTGGGATTGTTGGAAGGCATGGATAAGCTTGAATACAGAGTGGCGACCTCATAGCTGGTACAATAGGCGGTGGGGAGGGGGGCATACAGATAGTCTGGGTTCTAGCCCCTTCTGCAACCAGAATGAATGTCATTCATCTGACTTGAATGTTATCAGGGAGAACCTGCTGCATGTGTGGTGTGTTGGGTCTTGCTCTGTATACCTTCTGGATTCTGTTGTTCTTGTCATATCAGCTGTTTTCTATAAGTCCCAGGGGCTGAAAATGTGAGGATTTCAGCTTTCAGTTAAAAAAACATAAGTTTGTAGCTTCGTATATTGCAGACAAAATCTTGCAAGCATTGCTGTGACATCTCAGAAACTAAAAGACAAAGACTGGCTGATTATTATTATTATTATTAGTAGTAGTATTTATTTAGACTGTTCAAACCATTGCTCTTTACACCATACCAAGGAAAAATTATACAAAAGAATACCTACAATTTCATAAAAGTTCAATAGCTAAATTGGACAACTAAACCGTTATTTAATGCCATTATGAATTTTGGCAGCTGCTATAGTGAAATTAGCTACTGCCAGCACCTTGGACCTTTGAGCCAGTATAGCCTAGTGGCTAAGGTGCTTGATTTGGACCTGAGAAACCAGGGTTCAAATCCTGTTTTAACCATGGGTGATCTTAGGGAAGCCACCATCTCTCAATCTTTGTTCCCCATCTGTAAAATGGTAATGTATGTCTCTTCCCCCTATGTTTCCTTCCTTTGTCTATCCTAGATTGTAAGCCCTGTGAAGCAGGGACCTGTCTCTAATCATGAGCGTTCAACACCAGGCTGGTGCTATAATATTATTTGTTACCACTTAACAAAAATGCTTATTTTTAGCTGTTGTAACCAAATGACAACTAAACAGTGAGTAGCCAGGAGGTAGATCACAATTCACTGGTAGATCACAGGTTAGTCTCCAGTCGATCACAGTGTGGGGAGGTGGACCAGCCTCTTGGAGGTTACATCTTGGGGAGGACAGTGGGACCAACACTCCAGAGTGTGTCTGGGGAAGAAAGAGACTAGGAGAGCTCCTCGAGTGTAGTGGGGAAGGTGCTTCCTGGGTGGAATGCTCTCCTGAACTCCTAAGTAGCTGGGGGGGGGCCTAGAGCCGGGAGCCAGCAGGAGGGGTCCAGGCCTGGAGCACCAACGGCAACAGGAAGAGCGCTGGTAGAGCACCTATGGATAACGTCTGGAGCAAGTGGATCGTCTGCACTCAGGACACTTTCCCATCCCACGTGACAAAATGCGCCTGACTTGCCTCTGGGAAAATCTCCAGGAGGCAAATCAGGCACAGGGTTTGTAATGTGGAAAATGTTGACCCGTGCATTTTTGGTGCCAATCCTGCAGAGAATTCAAGGTCGGATTTACCGGCTTTGTGCCAGCTCTGAATCCCCCACAGGATTGCTGCCAAAACCACACGGATTAACATTTCCATGTTAGAAACCCCACGCCTGATTTGCCTCCCAAGAGGTAAATCAGGCGCATTTTGTCACGTGGGAAAGCACCCTAAGTCTGCCACACACACACACACACACACACACACACCCCTTCTGATTTAGACCTTAAGGAGGGAGTACAAATTGGATTACCAAAGGTATTACTAATCAGGCAAATCCTCTAACCTCATGAGCAATCGCTCTCCAGTCTGGGTACAGGTCTAGGCAAAGAAAAAATAATCGCTTGTTTGTCTTTTTTTTAAGTCTCCTGATTTTCAGGGCCGCCCCACGGAGGCCTGGCTCTTGAACAATGGAGGTTGTCCGTTGTGCGCACACAGCAGCACTCTCTGAGTTTCTCCCATTGGTAAGGTTGCTGCCAGGAGCAGCTTGAGGGGGTGAATACAAAGATAGAACATGATACACCTGCAGCCTGCATAGTGTGGGGGGGAGGAGGAGGAGGCATTTGCTGCTGTTTTTCTGTTGCACAGAGGTCGGTTGCAGGAGCCCAGCTGCTCCTGCTGCTAGCTCCTCCAGCTTCCCCTTTGTCAACAGTGCTTTGCTGCTTGAAACGACAGCTTCAACACATGCAAATAATTTTAGCGCATCCAAACAGGAAGTGGCTGTGTATCTGGGCGGCTGAATCAATATCCTGAAGGCTGAGGCTTCACCACCGCTCCTCCAATTACCAAATATATAGCATTTTCCTACAGACTGGATCTTTCACAATGGACGCCTGCCTAGGCTGAAGGCAGCAAGGCCACTCAAACCAAGGGAGAGCAAGCTCCCTGGAGCTCTGGCCCCTTCAGTTACTTGGCCAAATGGGACCACCCCCACACGCTCCTTAAGCTGCAGAGCCTGCCTAAGGGAGCAGACTTTAGTGCCCTATGGGGGGTACTTCTGTGGCCTTTCGGAGCAGCGGCAGCAGCAGCAACAAAACAACCCTGGGCTGAAGGATGCTGGCAGAATTACATTTGGGGGAGGGGGAGGTAGCAGGAGAGCTCTGAGAGGCCTGTTGTGACTACGCCCCTTTTCTGTGTCATGACATCACCATCTCCATGACATCACCACACTCAGGGGGGTGGGGCCAGGTGGGAGTGGTTGGGGTGCAACCGCACCCCCTTTGTGTCCCTCTCCCAGGCATGCTGCTAGTGCTTTTAGGGTGGCCACTTATGAAAAATACAGGTTGCAGGGCTGCATTGACTCCAATACAGCCCTGCAACCTGTGTTGCTCATAAATGTCCTGTAAAAATTGCGTATCTAGCCACCCCGTAAGTGCTTTTCACAGGAAGGGAGGGAAGGGAATGACTGCTGGAGGGGGGCAATGCTTGCACAATTGAATTCTTTTTGAAAGGAAGCTTGGTCCACACAGTCCCAGGAGTTTCTGTTCTGGGAATGCCAGCTCCTTTCTCTCCCGCAACCAGCTGTGTTACATCCTGGAATATAATCCAGGAAGCAGCTGGTAGGAGGAGACTATTGGGTCACTGCAAACACACAACGGCATGAGCATCTGTCCATCCAGCTATGCACCCAGAATGATGTCATTGATTTTTAATTCGGAGAGGATTTGCAGGTGTTTAGTGTTACGACCAATAGACAGTTGCGTCACTCACGGAGAACGCAAACCTATCTCTTACTGCTCAAGAGATACGTTTTAAGGTGGGATTCTGACGATACAGGATTTGGACCCGGCTCACTGAAAAGGCCGCTGTCGCGCGTAGCACTAGCAATAACAGGTGGAGCAAGTGCAGTTGTACCACGGCCCACTTACCTGAGGGGGCCATGCACATATGGAGTGCTTGTGCACAATGGAGTAGATTGCCCCAGCAAGAGGCCCATTCCATCTTCTGCACCAGGACTCATTCCCATCTAGCTACACCACTGGCCGCTGTGTGTTTGCGCAACTGGCTATGTTTTTCAAGTTTTCTTTTTGAAAAGCAAGTTGTATAGTTAGCTCACACAATGAGAAAACAGTCCCTCACACCCATGCGTAAATTAAAACCTATTCTAATATGGAGGTTGCAGGGTGACACACGAAATACAGATGTTTTGAGCTTTTATTTTAGTACTAGAGCAAACTACTTTAAAAAAACAAGTGTTTCCAGGTGTCTGTGAAGGAGACAGACTCTGTCAGCATCAACATGCGGAGGGGCGGGGGGAGGCAAGGAGGTGTGTTATAGCTCTTCCAAAAAGCAGCTAGGAAGATAAGACTTGGAAATCGCACAGCTTGCATAGCATACAAGGAAGAATTCCCAACAGGATGGTTTGGTTAGCAAACAATCCCAGCTTTTCTTTCTGAACTCATGGAAAAGCACATCAGTGCCCCGTAAAGACAATAGCCCTGTTCCCAGCTGCTGTCCAACACAGAGCAGTGGAGAAACATTTGATGGGGATACAAAGCTCTCCAGGAAACACCTTTCTCAGGACTCGCTGTCTTCTCCCATTATATTGGTATCTCAAGTGTAATCTGGGAGCGGCAGCATTCGCACTTAACAGAGGCAGGGATGATTTGCACAAATATTATGCAGATTTATGCAAAGTACAGAATGATTTGCATGCAAATCCATAGTGTCCCTTCTTTTTGAAATGTAGCTCTGGCAATGCTAGAGGAACCCAGCCCACTTCTTCTCTCCCTCACTCTGATGACATCTGCTCAGGTAGCTCCAAGAGGGTCTAGTGAAGGGACCAGGGGGGACAGTAGCGATGCGGCTCCTGTTTTGACAGCAGCTTGGCCTTGGATAGTTTGTGATTCTGGCAGGCTGCAAAACACAAGAGAGAAGAAGGAAAATGGTGATTTTTAGCAACCTCCTCTTCAGCCAAAGCTGAATGGAACCTGGGCTGCTTTTAAACAAGCGGCACGTGGCATCACATGACTTTTCAAATTACCGCAGGCGGCTTTTAGATGAGACTTCTTGAGCGTTATTGCCGCTTGCGCGTTTTTTTAATACTGCAGATTAAATGCTTCTCTATCACACAAGCAGCACTAACGTGCAAGTCTTGTCTAAAAGCCGCCCACAGTACTTTGAGAAGTTACATGATGACATCCCGTGAGCACATGTTGCTCATCTAAAAGCGGCCCAAGAAAGGGTATTTCTCGAGAGCAGTGTTCCTCAAGCGGCAGCCGGCAGCCCAAATCTGGCCCATGCTCCCCGTCACAGTTCTCGCTGCCCTAGTCGGTCTTCGAATTTGCAGGGCCAAGGGCAAAAATAAAATGCAGGAACTCCTCATGGCCCCACCCCCATTAACGTTTGGCAGTTTGGTTCGTGCTTACAATTTTTTGTTTCCCCCCCCCCCCCAAGAACTCATCAGAACAATTGCAAGCGAAACCACAAAGCTGAGAACGGATGTAATGAGACACAAAACCTAACCCCTGTAGTAATATCCAGCAAGGCTTTCGTGAATTGAGGGTAGCACAAGATGCATTCTGCAGCAACCTCAGATGAAAATACTCCCACAGGGCCTTGAGGATCATTGTGCCTGGAGCCTCACTGAAAGAGGGTCCTGTCATGGCTGCTCTGAGTCGGGGGTTCAATAGAGGGGATTCTGTAGGGCCCCCGGAAGTGCAGGAAAGTGTGGGACCCCGAGGCCCTGCCTAAGGCTAGGGTTGCCAGTGCCACCTATGTATATTTTTTCCAGACCACTTATGAAACATACATGTTGCAGTGCCTGCATTGGTGTCATAGGTGCCAATGCAGGCCCTGCAACATGTATGTTTCATAAGTGGCCTGAAAAAAATATACATAGGTGGCAGCCCTAGCCTTAGGCCAGCCCTGCTCACTGTCCCAGTACTGGAGCATGGAGAAGTGAGCATGCTTACGCATCCCATCCATGCACACTGCTGTGGCTATGGGCTTGGTCTCTCCAGGCCTACCCAAATGAGGGACACTCTACTGAGTAAGGGGAAGCTTCACCCAGCAGACCATCACCCAGTGGGTTGTACCTGCTGCATTAGAGCCCAGGGGGGAGGGAGGGCGGAAGACAGGAGCGCCCATGCCTTCCTTAATTTCAGGTCCCAATATCCCTCCAGTCAGTGCCTTTTTAAGGGCGTTTTTACATGGTCACTTCATCCCGGGATTAGGAAGAAAATAATCCCAGAATCGTTATCCCGATAGTACAAGTGGTACCTGTTACACAGACATTTCTATCCCACATTGAAATCCATCCCGGAATAGTTCAGTGAACAGCACATTGCACTTATCCCAGTTTGAGAGTATCTGGGATGAATATCAATCCCAAGGTGCTTTTCGGCCATACTCTGCGCACTGATTTCTGGGACTGAAGGAAATCTGACTTTCTTCACTTCTTTTCTGGTTTCTGAGTTGAAGAAAATGGAGACTCATCCCTTTGTTCTGCGGGTATTTAAACTTGGCACTCTGCAATGTATTGTTGAAGGTAATACAATCACCTCACAGTCATGTGCTACTAGATACCATAGAGGCAGAACTGCATAGAGAGGACTAGCTCTTGCCATAACACTCTGTGATACTAAACCCGGAAGAGTCGTTTAGATGGACCTAATCCTGGGATTATTTAACAACTGATTTTACAAAACCTCGAAAAAGAGGAAAAAAACCTCGAGAGTTTTTCAGTGATCCTGTGATTATTATAATAATTGAATGCTGCATTTCAACAGACCTGTCATCTCGGGACTAATGATCTAATCCCGGGATACGTGTCTGTGTAAAAACACCCTGAGAGGCCAGGGGGCAGAATGTTCATTGTTCATTTGATTCCCCCCCGCCCCCCAAACACACACACACACACAACCTTCCCTGAGTTTTCTCTCTGTGGTGCTATTTGTCATTGTTGAGGTGGTCCCCTCCATGTGTGAGACCCAGGGCAATTGCCCTGTCCCAAAAAGGACCTGCTTCCAGTAGTCCCCTACACCCCAAACTTGGTGGTGGGCGGGGGGGGGGACATGTCCTTCTGTCCCTCCTGTTTTTATACCCTTGGTTGGGGGTTGGAGCTTTTTAGAACTGGGGTGCGTGGTGGATTGTAACACACACCCCGCCCCCCACTTCAAACTGTTGTACTCCGCTGACTGACTAGCCACAACCTGGGTCATTAGTCCTGTGGACCAAGATTTTGCTTGTGGAACTTGTTGCCAGAGGATGTTGTTAAGGCCAATAGCATAGCTGGGTTTAAACACGAATGGGATAATTTCCTGGGAAATAGGTCTAAATGGCTATTAGTCAAGTTTGTCAGGGGACATAAGCTCAGTCTGTCAGGAGCTCGGAGTAAATAGCAGGGAATGGATCCCTCCATTGTGACTAGGGCTGAAACGGGATCTTGCCACAATGGGGAATGTCGTTCATATCACACTTCCCGATACCGTCTCAGTCGAATTGAGAACCTCCCGGTACTCAGTAATGTCTCAACTGACAATTTACTTCTTGATTTGCCAACTTTCCACTTATCAGGGTCCCGCTACCGCTTTGCCGTTTACTGCTTTGCCATCCATTTCAAACTCCAAGAGGTAATACCACATTTCTAGCACCACACTGTTTTCCCTTGAACTTCCTAGTCACTTATGGCTGGTATGTAGATTCCTTTACTAATCTGCAACCCACTTGCAGATTGGTCAAAGCAAAGGAAACAACATAGAACAACAATTCTAACTGGAGGCACTGGAGAGTAGGTTAAGGGGCACTGGGGGAGAGGTTAAGGGGTGGCCTATTCGCATAGTGATTGCTTCAGAAATGTGAAAACAACAAACCCAGAGGTAAAGCGGTGTCCTCGGCAATGCAGTAACCGGTAAATGAACGGTATGCAGTAAACATTAAGCGGAGAGTTGGTAAATGTGGACAGTGGTTAGTTTCACACATTACAAAATGGGCTATTGTAATAACTTGAGATAATACTGGGTATTATAATTCCATAATTTTTATAATCTGTGAATGCACTATTACCCTTTTTATTCTGCAAGATCTCTGGTCGTTGTAAACGCCATATTGGTGGCTCTTACAATGACCCAAGATCTCGCAGCATAAAAAGAGAATAATGTATTCACACATTACAAAAATTGCATAATTATAATACTTGGTATTATCTCAAGTTAATATAATAGCCCATTTTGTAATGTGTGAAAGCAGGCAGTATCTCGCGGTATTGCAAGAATCGAGAAATCGCATTGGTATTGGGAAACAGTTGGGAAATCAATTCCGGTTCCCAATATGGCAAAATTTCTCATGAGCAGCAGTTTAGCTGCTCATTTCAGCCCTAGTTGTAACCTGTTGTGCAGAGTTCTGTGACGTGACCGAAGGCAGTCACTGCTGGAGACAGGATGCTGGGCTCGATGAATCATTGCTCTGACCCAGTACAGCACTTCTTATGTTCTTATTTCAAAAGCGGGTGATGACTTTGACAACCCAATTTCCAAAGGACCCAATTTTCATAAAGCATTGGAAAACTGGCCCCCAAATGTTATCAGCTCTGCACAAACTTCAAGAGTGGTAGGTGTCACTGGGACGTAGTTGCTTTCTAGGTTAGTGCTGCGTCTGTCTTTGCAATGTGTGTGAAATCTCAAACAAAAGGAACACGATACAGCACATGCAAAAGAACAGGTTTATTTTAGCTTTGAATAGCAACTTGTCAGGTCAGGGATGATCATACACAGAAACCACAAGTAGAGAACAAACAGAGCTTGATACAACTCCAGCAAGCAACTCTGGTCAATCTCAAAAGTGCTATGAGAAGACCTAAACCAGTCATTCAGTCCAATGCAAACAGTAACAGGTGCAGAGTTATTTAACCCAAGTCATTTTTTGGTTCCTTCTCAAATTCAGTTTATTCTTAAATTAGGAAAAAAGTCGAAGCTTTCTATACTCATTTCATCATCTTATGTGTTATGGGTTTTGCATAGAAAAAAATAATCATTAAAAAGGTATTGGGGTCAACTAGGCTGCTTGCCCATGTTCTGTTTTCTCTTGAGATTCAATCTCACGAGGAAACAACAATTGCTTGAGATCAACAGGGGCTGCGTGCCCACATTAATCTCTCTCGTGTGTTTCACTGTGGATGGATCTGTTGTGAGAAACAGTGGATCCATGTCCACGTTCGGTTCCCCCCAGGGTCGCACTGATTCTCCTTCTGAGCCTAATTCTGTAGGCCTGGCCTTCCCCTGTAAGTGCCCTCCTGCTCCTCCTCTCCCCCTGCTGCCCCCAGGGGGATGGGATGGGTTGGATGTGGAGGTTGCCTCCCGCCATCCCTCCTCTGCAGCCTAGCAAATAACTTGGCTGGTGGTGGAGTGGCTCCAGCAGCATAGCCCAAGTCCAGCACGTCGGGGCCTTCCTCTGCAGGTGGGGCCTAATGGCAGCAGGCCGCGTCCACAAAGAAAGGCCCCGACGCACCGGGCTCAGGCTGTGCTGCTGGAACCGCTCCACCGCCAGCCAGGTGAGTCCCCCAGAGCCTCAACTCACCTGGTCTGCCTAGCAGAGGGGGGGAGGGAGGGGGAGGGCTGTTGCCTCCCGACCCTCCCTCGCCCGTGTAACTCCCCTCCCTCCCCAATTTCACGTTATTTTAGGTAACATTAAATTTGAATGCATATATTAAAATGTAATGTTGGTTTCTACTCACATGAGTGATAGGGATGGATTTGCAGCCCTGTCATCCGTGATGGGAATAATGTGAATTTTCCCTGATGACTGAGGAAGACTGCTTGCCCATGTTACACAATTTAACATTAGAAAGGAATTAACATTAGATTGTGTAATGTGGGCAAGCAGCCGTAGACTCCTTTGTGTTTCTATGGGTAAATTTCATGGCAGCACAGGTCTCATAGACCCCAAACAGATACCAACATAAAAATAAAATATAGGGGAAACCGTTGCCTCTTCTTGTTTTTCAGTATTTTAAATGTCCTCAAAGATTGCTGAGGACCGCTAACATTACACTTGTTTGGTCATATAAGTAACCATAATAATAATGGGGCCAATTAGTTCCATAATGTGACTCAGCAGATTTTTTTTATCAAATTTGTTTTTATTTTGATGCAGCAATTACGAAAGGATGATATAAATCTTTCAACATTGGTTTTGTCATTTTCATTTTGAAATAAAATGCATCCAAATGGTGTTGGGGTCTGTGAGACCCCAGATGAAATTTGCCACTTTGTTTTGTATGTCAGTTCCTTAAAATGTGTACTGAATCAGGAGTCTGTCAGACCCTGTGTATGTGTAATGTGCAGAGTGTCTTTATATATGTTTAAATTTAAATTCATATAATAAAGTCAACTTTGAATGCATTCCCATTTGTTAAAAATAAATTAAACTAACTTGGGATCACCTAGACACTAAGCCCCTATAACCTGCCCCCTTTCTGATGTGGCTGCCCTGGCCCCCTGCCACTCTCGGATGCCTCTGGTTGACCTGCAAAAATTGGGGCTTCCCCAAAGCCCGGAGACTTTGGATGAAAACCCGGAGTTTCCATGTGAGACCTGGACCCAGTGGCAAGGCAACCCAATTCCTTACAGAGTATGTGCTGGGTTACCTAACCTGTTAATAAGGTTTAGCTAGCTTATGTTTAATCCATGCATGATGCAATGAACCTAGTTTAGGCAAGGGAGAAGCTTAATTGAAGCCAAACCTACAATGAAATATGACTGACTGACATAGGATTGACCCATCCCCATTGAGACCGTGTGCCATTTCGCAATACACAACACTGCTGCAGCTCTTGCCCCCTGCCCCAGTCTGTGGGGCTGCCAACATCATTAGACACACTCTGAGCTCTGCTTTTAGCATAGGAGATGGAGGAGGAGCCCAGGCAATGACCCCGGAAGACCCTCCCAAGCTCCCAGCCCTTATAAGATGGGCTGGCCTACCTGAATTGGGCACCCGTGGTGTGCAGAGTGCTCCCTGTGTGGCACTGCCAAAGGGCAACACAAAAGGATGCCCATTAACCTTGTCCTTTGCCAGCTGCAAGGGCAGGAACAGAGGGCGTGTTTTTGCAACATTTTATGTATTAATGGGGAGTTTTATTGGGCAATTGATATGGTGGGTGGGATTTGGAGACAGCTACAAACCCCCCTGTGAGTGGGTGATGGATAGGAAAGTGTGGGACTTGAGGTCTCCCCTAGTTGAGAGATGGGGGAGTAGGATGGTGACTGTCGTGTGTTAGAGACATAGAGTGGGAGGATGGGGTTTTATTTGTGCTTTACTTGTAATTTATTATGTTGTAAACTGCCTAGAGCCTCCTAGATTGGGCAGGATATCAATCAGAATATACTACTACTAATAATAACAATGACACTGTCTCCCAGCCACCAGAAAGTAAACTGAAAAGGCCCAAACCTGCTCCTGCTGGAGCACTCCTGGGAGCACAGGATCAGGCCCTAACTATAGACAGGATTTTATAATCCCCCACTGCTGCAGCATCCGAGTGACTCATAACATTAAATGGAGCTTCACTGCCCTCCTGTAAAGGAGGGTAGTATCAGAATTTCCAGATAAGGGACTGAGAGATAGGAGAGTCATTCAGTGTCACACAGTGGGGAATCTCTGGCAGAACCAATTCCCTTAAACGCCAACTGAAGCTGAAACGGTTATTCATTGCTATCCAGTAACCAGGCAGATACACGGTATCCAATTTGCTCTGGCAAGAATTGGTTACCTTACGAAGCATTATCCATTTACTGTCTGGCGATTTAATGATTAATGGTTTTACCTATTTTACCATATTACCACATTATTAATTATTATTATTTTATACAGTGCCAGCAATATACCTGGTGCTGTACAATCAATAGTTATAGACAGGTCCTTATCCCAAGGGGTTTACAATCTAAGAAACCGCTGCATCCCATTTGCCATATTGTTGTTCCCCATAATTCCTTTCCTGTTTACTCCCCACCCTGCAGACCTGGTTTCAGACTAGTAATGGTAAAGTCTGGTTATGCAGTAGTGTGATAATATGGTAAGCCAGCTAATATTAGGTATTATTAATAACTAATAACCAGGTATTATCTGGTTTGCTGGTTAGTCGTAGTAATAATTGGTTAATGGCCAGATAACCACCAAACTACCTGGAATGGTCCTTGAGCGGCCCCTGCAGTCTGCCGGGGGTGCCCTTCTCAAGATCCCCCAGGTTTCCGGGGGGCGACGATGAAGAAGGCGTTCTCAGTGGCAGCACCATGGCTGTGGAACTCCCTCTCGGTGGGCGTCCATTTGACATCCTGTCCTTCCGACGTTGGTGCAAGGCATGGCTGTTCTGCCAGGCAGTTGAGGAGGAGGATGGGTGATGGGTGGGTTGGGAGTGGGGGTGGGTTGGGGTTTCTGTGGACTCCAGGGGTTTTTCTTTTCTGTGTCTTAACTGTAATTGATTTTGTATTTATGCTTTTGTTGTATTTATTGTTTTATATGGATTTTATATTGTCAGCCACTCCCAAGTTGTCACAGGCAAGAGGGCTCAGGGTATCAAAGGGTGATAAATAAATGGCAGATATTAACTGTGAATAAGAAGTTTACTAGTCATTCCAGTGCCATGTGGCTCAGGTGGTAGAGCACATGCTTTGCGTATATAAGGTCCCAAGTTCAATCCCCGGCATCTCCAATTCAGGATCTCTGGTAGCATGCCTGGGTGAGGTCACTGCTAGAGAGCTGGGTTTGAAGCCGTGTCTAGTTGTGACGATACTGAATGAAGATGGACCATTGGTCTGACTTAGTTAGGCAGCTCCTTATAACCCTGTAGCAGGACCCCACTTACTAGTGGGTGAGTGTATGCAGGATCAAGCCCCAGAGTTATGCAACAGGCCAGGCACCAAAATCTCTAGCCAGTCATTACAAAACCCAGACCTAGTCAGATAGAAGTCCACTGGCTTTGCCTCCAACTCACATACAAGCCCTAGGGTCTCCCTTCTTCAGGGCTCTGTCCATGTGCTCTTTAGCCAGATCAGTCTGCTCCTGACTGCCGTGGAGTGAACATCTCTGTCACGGGGTTGGGGTCCACTACCCCACTTTTCTGGGTTAGGTGATTCAGTTTCCCTCACTTGCAGCCCCTCTGAATCAGTTCTCTCTCTAGCTGATTCAGATCTGCAAAGGGCAATACTTTTGTTACCAAAGTTCCAGAGGCTTCCCGTTCTCAGACTCTTTCTCTCTCTCGATTCACAAGTGCTTGAGGGCACAAGATACTTCAGACTGTGTTCCCCAATGTGAGACAACAGAAAGCACTTCTTAGTAAAGAAGAAAGTTTATTGATTACATAAACAAAGATAGTTTGAATGCAGAGTGGCAAATAAAACAAAAGTAAATAACGCATTCCTAGTCTGTACTGAGTAGGTCCCTAATTAAGATCTTGCCCTACACAAAGTCCATGCGCTTGAATCCATTTCTCAGCCAAATGTAGTAAGGCTGGCCTTTTTGTCCTTAAGCTGGTTAGCCAGCAAAGTCTCTTCTTCCAACTGAGCTTGAGGGAAAAGGATGTCCCCCTCTTAAATATCTTTCCAGGTTTCTTTGTTTGACTTTCCCGCCTGGAGGACTCTGTGTCCTAGTCACGTAGGCAGTAAGAGAGCCATTTGCAACTGAATGGTGTCTGTCTGGTTTCTGCAGCGGTGTCGTTAGGCTTTTCTGAATACACATTCGGCCTGGCTCTCTCTCTCCGTTGCATGAAGTGAGTTTCCAGTACTCAGCTTTTACATAACATACTGTTTAACTTTTACTTTTACATATTTGTTAGACCTGTTGTCCAGTATCTCCTTGTGACAGCTCCCCCCCTTTAGAGGTCATGTGGAGTGGGCATGACAGTGGTAGCAGATACCACATTCTGTTTATCTTTTACGTGTTCAATTCTCATGTCAAATTCCTGCAAAAACAAGCTCCATCTCAGCAGTTTGGAGTTGGAGTCTTTAACATTATGGAGCCATGTCAGAGGTGAGTGATCAGTGTATACCGTGAACGTCCTACAAAATAAGTAAGGTTTAAGTTTCTTAATAGCCCACACTGTGGCTAGACACTCTCTTTCGATAGTTGCCAAATTATTTTCCCTTGGGAGCAGTTTTTTGCTAAGGTACGCAATGGGACGGTCTAGTCCAGCCTCCCCTTTTTGCGTGACAGTTGCTTCCAGGCCAGTGTGTAACACATATAATCCCCTGTGGGAGTATCTGTCTTCACTGAGGCCAAGTTAGCCTCAATTTTAGACCTGGTTTGGTCCTCCGTTTTCCTTGACTTGGGGCAATATTTTGCTATGTGTCCTGGCTGGTTACAGAAAAAAACAGTTTCTGGAATTGTTCTGTGGATTGTGGGAAGTGTGTGCTCTTTGGGGTCTGGGGAATCCCTGGTTCTCCCCACCCGCATTCTTGTTTGGTTTGTTCCGGGTCGGGTTACCCAGTGGGGAGGTATTCTGTTTGTGGTAAAACCCTTGCTTGGGCTTTTCCCCATTTTTTGGCTTCTTTTCTCCATAAGCTGAGATAGCATTTGTAGTAAGTTCGTCTGCCCTCCTCCCCACCTCTTTGATATTCGTGATCCTATGATTAAGCAAGTGTGCTTTTAGGTTAGGGCTACAAACATTAAAAAATTGTTCTAGTACTACAAGATCAATTATTTGGTCCCCAGTAGCATTCCCACGTGCATTTAACCATTTCACCCCCATACTGTTTCAACGTATTACAAACATCTGAATAAAACATACCATCTCCCTTTTTAAAGTTGCGTAGTTACTGGCAAAAGGTTTCTGGGTTGATCATGTACGCCTCAAGAACTGCGTTTTTGAAGTAATTGAAAGTCACTGCTTGGTTTTCCTCTGCTTTTGTGTTGTACACGCTTCTTGCTTTCGCTAAGATCTTAGGTAACAATAACTGGATCCACATGTCGTTGGGAATCTTTTCTTGTCGAAATATGTATTGTTCTGTGGTGAAGAAGTCATCAATTCACTCTTTGTCATCATACTGAGGTATGGGGGTGCGTAGTCTCGAATCCTGCATCTCCTGTCGCTATCAGCGTTGCCTCCTGAAGGGAGTTGAGGTTCCATTCCTAGGTTCTTCTGTGTCTTCAGGAATTCAATTTGATGTAGCCTCTGTTTCTCGTTTTCCTGACGTTTCAGTTTCTCAAGTTCAATCTCCTTTTCTTTCTGCTTTTTTTTCTCTTGTTGTTTTAGTTTCTCCAGTTCAATCTCCTTTTCTTTCTCCTTTTCTTTCTCTTGTTTTATTTTCTCCAGTTCAATCTTTAATTTCCCTTCATTTTTTAAATTTTTTATTTATTTATGTAAAATTTGTATCCTGCCCCTCTTGCCCCTCCTGCCCACAGGGCATTTTCTCTCTCCTCCTTTTCCAGTTTCATTTGCTCTAATCTGAGCTGCTCCAATTTGAGCTGCATGTTAATTTTTGCCAGCTCGATCTCTGTCTGTGAGTCATTTCCCTGGTTGTCTTGAGGTCTTCCATCTCCTGGTTGCGGGTCAGGTGGAGGGGAATCTTGAGGGGGGGTTTGAGGAGCGTTTGACAAATCATCTCCATCCCAATGCGTGTTCATCCTCTCAACTTCTCGTATAAGCTGCTTCAGTTGCTGTTTAGTTTTTCCCTCTGTTTGGAGGTGTCTGTCTTGTGCCTCCTTTATCAATTCTGCCTTCATGAGCCTGGAGAAACCCTTTGGCAGCCCTATTTTGATAACTGGCCCTGACACCCGAAATGAAAACTAAAACAACAAACACTGAACACTCTGGTCACAGATTTGCTTATTGCACTCTTAGAGTTGAGTTCCAGAAGGCGCTGGCAACTCACTCTCTCTAGGTATGGGATTTACTCCCTCCAGAGGATACCACTCATTTGGCTATCCTCCTATGCTTTTCTACACATTGGTACACAATTCTGAGCGTAACCCTTCTTATTGGGTGCCATTGTCACGGGGTTGGGGTCCACTACCCCACCTTTCTGGGTTAGGTGACTCAGTTTCCCTCACTTGCAGCCTGTCTGAATCAGTTCTCTCTCTAGCTGATTCGGATCTACAAAGGGCAATACTTTTGTCACCCAAGTTCCAGAGGCTTCCCGTTCTCAGACTCTTTCTCTCTCTGGATTCGCAAGTGCTTGAGGGCACAAGATACTCAGACTGTGTTCCCTAATGTGAGACAACAGAAAGCATTTCTTAGTAAAGAAGAAAGTTTATTGATTACATAAACAAAGATAGTTTGAACGCAGAGTGGCAAATAAAACAAAAGTAAATAACACATTCCTAGTCTGTACTGAGTAGGTCCCTAGTTAAGATCTTACCCAACGCACAGTCCATGCGCTTGAATCCATTTCTCAGCCAGATGTAGTAAGGCTGGGCTTTTTGTCCTTAAGCTGGTTAGCCAGCAAAGTCTCTTCTTCCAACTGAGCTCGAGGGAAAAAGATCTCCCCCTCTTAAATATCTTTCCAGGTTTCTTTGTTTGGCTTTCCCGCCTGGAGGACTCTGTGCTTCTAGTCACATAGGCAGGAAGTGAGCCATTTGCAACTGAATGGTGTCTGTCTGGTTTCTGCAGAGGTGTCGTTAGGCTTTTCTGAATACACATTCTCCGTTGCATGAAGTGAGTTTCCAGTTCTCAGCCTTTACATAACATACATGTTTAACTTTTACTTTTACATATTTGTTAGACCTGTAGTCCAGTATCTCCTTGTGACAATCTCTGCCAGAGGCTGCTTGGAAGGGCCCTGAAGAAAGGAGACCCTAGGGCCTGTGTGTGAGTTGGAGGCAAAGCCAGTAGACTGCTATCTGGCTAGGCCTGGGATTTCTATTGACTAACTAGAGGTTTTGGTGCCTGGCCTGGACTGTTGCATAACTCTGGGACTTGATCCTGCAAACGCTCACACACTAGTAAGTGGGGCCCTGCTACAAACTCCAACCAAACATCTTACCCACTAACTGCCAGTCCCTCCAGTAAGAAGTTGCTCAGTACCCTCTCGTATGTTAGCTGTTCAGAGGCTAGCCAGATACCATCATGTGATCTTACAAAGGCAAGAGAAGAACTGTTGCCATCAGGATATCCAGGGTGATCTGTCTGGCAAAGGAGAAACTACCGGCTCCTAAAATAAGTAGCTGACCTTTGGCTGCTGATTGGCTGGCCAGTATCATCTGCAAAACCCTCACAGCTTACCTGGCCCCAGTCCTGTCAGGTTAATCTGTTCTCACTGTGTTTATCTTGTCTGTCTTTCTGGCTAAAAATAATCTCCACCGCAGCGGCAGCCACACTCACTCAGTTAGTTATGAATGAAAGAGCAGTGGGGGGAGGAGAGGCACCACACCGGTGTGTGTTTTCCAGTGAGATTGTCTGAGTGGGAGAGGTGCTAAAACTGTTGGACTACCAGTTTGCACCTTTACCAGAGGAGATAAGCGCCCATCACTGTAGTCAGACACTTAACCCTGAGCTTTGCTATTTCATGGAAAACCCAAACCAACGGCAGTACCTCCCCCATCCTTGAGAGAGCCGTGGGAGTGGAAAATTCCCTCCTCGTTATCTCCTGGGCCTTGGCTGTTAAGAGGAAGAGCCAGCTGCTGCTGCCACTGATAGCCAGTCCCTGCTCTCCAGAAGAGGCTAGCAGGCAGGCCTGCTGAGAGAAAGGCCCTTTTCACACAGACACTCTAACACTGATAAAATGGGTGTTACATTTTATTATACATGTTGCAGGGCACCCATAGATCACACCTGCAGTCCTGCAACATGTATAATAAAATGTAACACCCATTTTATCAGTGTTAGAGTGTCTGTGTG